>APFE031061256.1:71385-85093 GCA_000404065.3 Pinus taeda | reverse complement strand
CGACATCAGCTCATTATCCAAGAAGTTGACTTAGGAACAACCCTTTCAGTACTTTGAAGCTTGCATGCCTCAATGGCAAGTTTCTCACTTTTGGCGACAGGTTTACATCAATGGCCTTCAACCGAGAGATTTTGTGTGGTGTTCAACGCCAAGTCCTTTTTACACAACGTGAATTGTACTGTAGTACCTTGAGAGTCATTTTCATTATTGGTGATTCCTCTCGCGCCTGTTAACAGCTTACATCATTAGCTGGTAATCAGGCGATGTCTTTCCATGTTCAACTCCAGAACATTTTTCACATGGATCGACTTGTACTCCGAGTGAAGATTGAACGAGTTTTGAATACCGCAGATCTAGTTTGATCCATCCAAGCTGCGATATATTCAGGAATATAAAAACATCAAGCGTACATCATTGCCGAACATATGATCATCCAAATCAAAGGATGATGTGTCCATATCATTAGTCTATCACACAGACGATTGTCTGTCCTATGTACATGAAATGAATTTATAAAGATGAGCATGGGAATGCCTGCCTCAGTTAGATCATGAAAAAATGTTTTCAAAATAATGTATTGTATTGTATCTTATTACAGGTCACCTCCCAGCTCGGAAAAACTTCAAGATCCTCATAGTAAAGCATTTCACCCGACATCAAAAAGATTAACGACCTCATGCTTTAGGGGGCAGATGTTATAGACATTTTTGGGCACTTCAAACCCAATCATAAATGTCCATAAACTGAGGGCTCCTAAGTCCCTAAAATTGTTGCTTCACTGCCGAAAGGAACAAGGTCAACTGATTACATCATCTCCCAGAAGTTCTCCACTAAAAATTTCTCATAAATGGTCAAAACTGGACCATACTGAAAGCTCAATACAGAGGGTGCAATGCATATCACCTTCCCAATGTGCAAGGTGCAATGCATACTGATTTACTCCTCTGTAGGGTGCAATGGTCAGGAATCGACAAATGGCAGGGACAAAATGCGAGGTGGAAGATCAGGGAATCTTCCAGAAGCTTCCCCTCTAACACTTCCCTCTCTATTTTCGACTAGAGATGAGTAAGAGATCATCATTCTCCAAGTGGAAGAAGGAACTATCAAAGAGAGGACACTAATCAAGATCCCAGAAGATGACTCACCTCTCTGTAATCATCTATATATGGATCCCTCATCAGAGAGATCCAGAGGCTGGAATTTTGTATTGATAGGAAGTGTTTTTGGTTTTTTCTGTGTACTTCATAGGTTGGGTGATCTAAGCTTTGCTGAGGTTAAGAAGGGGCTTCCTAGCTAGAGGATGAGCGGGTCGAGAGCATACGGTTGTAATCCTCTTGCTAATTTTCATCTTAATAAAGCTATTCTTGTTTTCTTCCATATTCTTGTGTACTTGTTTATATATGCATTTATATGGTTAACATACATCTGATCCTGTGTTATTTATAGATATATATCCTTGTTTCTTCGATAGTAGTATGTTGTTGTGATTCCACAGGTTCTCTTTGAAGCTGAGTAAACAAAGAAGAAGCAGCGAAGCTCTATCAAGAAGGAGAGGAAATCAAGCGCAGGACTCAGGTTGGTCTTCTTGGTTCTCCTCTTGTCTATTTCCATAAAAGAAAACAATAGTAGACTTTACTTGTTTGTTTCTAAGATAGCCACCCATCTTAGTGGGAATAACAGTATCTAAATGGACACTATTCCCAGTAACAAGGCCCCCAACACAAACATCGTGACTCACCCTCGAGTCACTCTGTAGGTGCGGAGATCTTAGCGTGAAGACCTCCCAACACTTTTTGGATCCCTGTAACTTCGACAACGCACTTAGTAGCTTGCTGAACTTCTTCAACGCACTAGTCGGTGACTACTGCTATTGAACTACTACCCTAGATCCTCTATTGAGACTCTTGTAGTTGCATGAGCTTTATTTTAATGGAGGTTGTAATCATATATGCCTCATTGATCCATGGTTGTAGGCGTGCTTTTAAGATTTCTTCCTTATGTTGAGCGGCATCCACCTGTTCCTTGAGCGCCTTTGCTTGCTGCATCCTTGCAAGCCTCAATGTAAGGGAAACCATTTTCATTGTCCCTTTTACTTTGTCATACTTCTATTGTAGCTCACGCACCTCTATCTCTAGGTGCTCTACATTCGAGTCCTCCTACAGGTTGGTTAGGACCTCGAATGAGTGCTCGAATAGCTACATGTAGTCTGCCACTACGTTGTCAACCACCACTATTGCTTCTGTAACATCAGTGGTTCATTGTTCCCTAATTTCTGACGGAGTTGAAGGTTGAGCCTTCAACTACAGTTCTGTGATCTGCAGGTTCAGCTCCAACTGAACCTTGGCCATCTCTTCTCTAGCATCGCACACAACTGTGGCCAATTTGCGGATGCGTGCCTCCACCAGTTCTTCTACTTGAATGTCCAACTTCAGGACCATTCGGTAGATTTCCTCTATCGCCTGCATAATTTGTTTATTCTGCTCAGCTTCCTAATTACATTGTAGGTCCAACTATTCAATGTTGATGTGCTACTCACTCATCACCTACAGTGCGCGACTCTTCCTGGCTCGAAGTTCTATGGTTATTCCATCCTGCAAAAGATAGAGTGTTTCCCGAGGGAGCGCAACCATATTTAATCCGACCCCTTTCAAACTACTAATCGTGTCCCTATCAGCCTCCTTCTCTATAGTAAGTGCCCCATCTGGTAGCACAATCATGTTGGTCACCCTTGTGCACAACATTTCCTCAGCAGCCGAAGTATCGATCATGAGGCTGGTGGACATTGTGCCAGCCTGTGGAGTGCGAATTTTCAATTCCTACAACTTTGTCCAAAGAGCCCCTAGTAACAACTATTTTTGTTCCTCAAACTGCTAGAGGGCCTCAGCGATGACATCCCTCACCATTCCACAGATATCATGCAAATCCCCCTCAGTGAGGGTTATTGGGTCGAAAGAAGTCTTTGATGCCTTTGTCTTCTTTCGTAGAACTATCTACTCTCGTGGTCACGAAAACTTGAGTTGGGTGGATGTTGTTTTTGGGTCCACACCACCTTGTTCTGTGTCTATATCTAGTTCGGGCAAAGGTGACTTCTATCCTTCACGCTCTTCTTCTCTTCTTTTCTGCTGCTCTACCAACTTCACAACATCGCACACTGCCTGGGCCTTAGTCGTCACTTCTTATTTCCTGCACTTTTCCGCCAGTTGTGCCATCCAAAGTTTTGTCTCTTCCTTCTTGCACTACACAATGAACTTCTTTGTTTCCACTACAAAGTTAGCTAGAGTGCGTCACTCTGACGGCCAAGACTCAAGGACTACAAATATCACATTGTCAGTCGCCAAATATAGTAAATCATGCCATGTCTTCACAGGGTCCTTCCATAATCTAGGTGGATATTGGTGGCCACCTGCCAAGTCCACCTAGACCCCCACCATTGCTTCTCTCAGCATTTCCAGTTTCCTTAATTGTAGCACAACTTACTATTTTTAGCAGTTTTTCGAGTCTTGAACTTCCGGAGCTGTTTTGAGACCCTAAATGATGTTTTTTGGGAAATATGAGGGCAACATGGGTCCATGGACCGATGTTTCCCTTCCCAAAGTTGTAGTACTCATATAGATCTTTCTAATGAGCTAGTGTCAAACGGAGATCGTATGCCAAAGTTATGACCCCAGGAAGTTGATGTACCAATTTACCCAAACGAGGCCCACAATTTGGCGTTTCATCTTCTACGGTTAGGTTTTGGAATGTTAAGGGTTTTCCATTGTTTCTCAATAATAAATAGGCCTTCAAGGCTCATTGTAACATAGTTCAGAGGCATGTAGCCGCCACATCTCTTCTCAGAGATAAGCTACCATCGCCCTACCTGGTTTATTTCCATTACTGTTTGTAAGCATATTTTCAGTATTTTACACTAATGAAATGAAGTATTATTTCCACTATATATCAATGTTTATGGTTATCTCTGTAATTTGTTGCATTATTGTCTAAATCCGGATCAGTGGTATCAGAGCAGTCTGCTTTTTCTCTGCTCTTCTTTCCATGTCCCCAATGCGGTCGGGATATAAGGAGTTAGGGCTTGAACTGGTCGAACCTTTACAAGACCAGACTCACAAATCCCGACGGCCTCCCATGGCGGATGAGAAGAAAGATGAGGGGGCAGGAGATCCTATCAAAATCTTGCTCAAAGAAGCCCTCTAGTGACAAAGGAATGCTATGATGGAAAACTTTGCCCAAATCCTTCAGCGACTACCCAGAA
The DNA here is from genome assembly GCA_000404065.3 of Pinus taeda. NCBI lineage: Eukaryota > Viridiplantae > Streptophyta > Pinopsida > Pinales > Pinaceae > Pinus > Pinus taeda. Next base: position 80,841 of record APFE031061256.1, on the reverse strand, counting down.
ACGACGCATCAGCTTCCAACAGCTACTCTGGAAATGCCGCGCCCTTTAAGGTATAGGTTAATTTTTAAATCCCCATATTTGAGGGTTAGATAGATGCAGATGCCATAGATAAATGGTTAAATCTTCTAGAGGGTTATTTTTCTGTTCATGAATTTTCGAGTCAAGAAAAGATTGTTTTCGCTCTTCTCAAAGTAGCTCCCCATGTCAAGGACTGGTCGGAAACCTACTGCGAGCAGAAGGATGAAAATACCAACTCACTATTTTCAGCCGCACCCACCTAGAATTCATTCCGGGATGCCATCAAGGAGTAGTACTACCCTGTCAGAAGCTATGGGGATCAATACATAAAGTGGACCACGCTATGGCAGGTAAGGGACCAAGATGTGCCGAAGTTCGCCAATCTTTTCCATACCCTTCGAACAAAGTTGGGAATCAAAGATTCAGAGCATCATTTGATACTCAAATACCACAGTTGCCTGCACAAGTACATCCAGGAAGAAATAGAATTCCTGAACATCTCCTCACTCGGAACAACATACCGATATGTTGTCAAGGTTGAGCAAAAGTTTAAGCAGAAGAAGCGAGACTTTGGATCTGCAAATCCGAAGCAAGGGAAAGGTTCCCCTAAACGATAGAACAAAGGACAAAGCCAAGGTAGGGCAACCCAATACAACCTGCCAAAGCTACAAGCAAAGAACAACACCGCAAAGCCGAAAAAGGACACGTGAAAATGGTGTGAGTTCCATAAGAGCTCCACTCACAACACAAGCGAGTGTCGGGCCAAGCAGTCACTGGTGGCTGAGCTAAAGGTTTTAGAATCAGATGCATGTTCTAACTCTGAGTTAGAACCCAACAAGGAGAATGACAAAGGGAAGCAGATTATTGATGTGGAGCCCAACGCCACCATTGCCACCATGAAGATACAGAAGGAGGAACCCGAAGATCCAGAGGAGGAGGAGCATCTCTTCCACTCCCATATGTGGGTAAAGGGCTCCCCGCTACAGTTCATTGTCGATAGCGGGAGCTAAAAAAACCTCATTTCGGCAGAGGTCGTGAAGCGATTGGGCTTACCAACCACAGCACATCCACAACCGTACACCGTCGGGTGGCTTCACCAAGGACGGGATCTTCGTGTGAGCCAGCAGTGTTGCCTTCCATACAACATCAAGCCCTTCATGGATGAGGTATTGTGTGACACTGCTCTCCTTGAAGTTTGTGATGTATTATTAGGACAACCATACTTTTCGAAGCAACATACTATGTATGAATCAAGGCCCTGTGCTGTTATTATTACATTTGGAAATAAGTTGCACAGGATACCAAAGGTAGCACCGCCTACCACCATCTCTTTTATTACCGCAAAACAATGTAGTAAGATCATTTCCAAAACTGGCAAATTTGTTTTCCTGATGATTCGCCCTCAAGGAAAGAAGAAGACGGTGGCCAAAACCTCCAAACAGGGCCCCTCTGCACGACAACTATAGATGGACAAGATTGTGAAGGAGTACGAGGACATCTTCACCTCCCCTGTAGGGGTTCCTCAAGCACTCCATCAATCTGACTCCAGGTGCACCGCTACCCAATGGACCAATTTATCGGTGTTCCATTTTGGAGAACAATGAAATTAAGAGGTAGATTCAGGAGTTGCTGTAGAAAGGTCACATCCATCCGAGTTCATCACCTTGTGGGAGCCCGATCATGTTGGTACAGAAGAAGGATGGAACTTGGAGACTCTGTATTGACTATCAGGCACTCAATAAGATCACTGTCCGTAATAGGTACCCAATCCCATGGATTGATGACCTCCTAGACCAACTAAAGGGGGAAAAATATTTCAGTAAGATCGATCTAAAGTCAGGATATCACCAGGCACCAATCGAACCCTCTGATGTGTGGAAGACTACCTTCAAAGCTGAGGAGGGCTTTTTCGAATGGTTGGTTATGCCTTTCAGATTGACGAATGCTCTTGCAACCTTCATGAGGCTAATGGATGACAGCTTGCGGCCATTCACTGACTCATTTGTAGCGGTATACCTGGATGACATTCTGATATTCAGCCAAAGTTGGGAAGAGCACCTCCACCACATCCGACAGGTTCTCCAAACACTACAGCAACACAAGCTATGTGCCAATTTGGAGAAATGCACTTTTGGCATGACCCAGGTTCAGTATCTAGGATACATTATTGATGAACAGCGGGTGCATGTGGATTTAGCCAAGATCCAAGTCATTCGGGATTGGCCATCTCCAACCACTCTGACAGAGCTCTGCAGCTTTATAGGTCTTGCCAACTTCTACCGCAAGTTCGTGTTGGGGTATTCTCATAACACTTGGCCCTTGAGTCAAGTCACCAAGGGAGGGGCGAAAGCAAAATTGTTTTGGTTTGAATCTCACCAGAAGACATTCACAAAGTTGAAAGATCACCTTTGCATGACACCAGTGTTCACGTTACCAGATTTGTAACAACCATTTGAGGTCGAGACAGATGCCTCTGACTATGCTATTGGGACAGTCCTTACTCAACATGGGCATCCAGTGGCATATCACAATGAAACACTTTCAGACACATTCCGGAAGTATCCCACTTATGAAAAAGAGATGTATTCCATTGTGCAGGCCTATCGACAATGGAAGCATTACATTTTGGGGAAGGAAACGGTCATCCACACAGACCACCGACCCCTACAGTTCATACAGACCCAAGGGAAATTGTAGAATGATTTCCATCATAAGTGGTCTACATACCTGCAACAGTTCCATTTGAATATCAAGTATAAGAAAGGCAGCACCAATAATGTTGCAGATTGCCTCAATCGACCACCGATCATGGTGTTAACCACCGTGCTCAACTCTTATGGGCACGAGACTTATGATTGGCCACTTCTCTAAAAAAGCGACCCAGAATTCGGCCACACATACCAAAAACTCTTGGAGGGTTAGCATGTTCTAGATTTTCACCTCCAGGGTGCCCTGTTATGCCACCTGGGTCACCTTTGTGTTCCTTCAAGCGAGTGTGCCCAGATGATTTGGGAAGCACAATACAGTCGGGTTGTTGGGCATTTCGGGGTTGAGAAACCGGTGGCAATACTGCAAAAGTATTTCTATTGGTCGAATCTTTGACAGGATGTCGGGAAGTACATCAGATCATGTACTTCCAGCGCCATTTCTAAACTGACCATCAAGAAGCAAGGCCTCTATACCCCACTTCCTACTCCTAGTCGACCTTGGGAATCCATCTCCATGGATTACATGTCAAGCCTTCCTTCCACTAAGCATGGAAATGATTGTGTTTTTGTGGTCATCGACAGGTTCTTGAAGATGGCCATTATGGCGGCCTGCAAGAAGAATATCACAGCAGAAGCCACTGTTAAACTCTTCTTTGAATGAGTGTGGGTGCACTTTGGGATCCCACAGTCTATCATATCAGATCGGGACAGTCAGTTCCTTAGTACATTTTGGTCCAGTCTCTAGTCAATGCTAGACACCAAACTCACTAATTCCACATCCTTCCATCCTCAAACTGATGGCCAAACAGAGGTTGTCAATAGGATGATTTTACACATTCTACGCATGTACAACTCAAAGCATCCACGCACATGGGACGAGAGCCTCCCCTATGTTCAGCACAGCTACCACCAAGCTCTTCACAGCTCGATTGGTTACAGCCCTTTTTAGGTGGGCTTGGGTTTCCAGCCACTATGCCCCATTAATGTGGCCATGCCACTTGCAGCTACTCACATAGATTCGGCTCATGTCCAGTCCGAAACAGACAAGGCAACCAGCTTCATTGAGCACATCCAACATATTCGCCAGCAGGTCCATGACATTCTAGAGAAATCAAATGCCAAGTACAAGCAGTGCCATGATCAACATCCGGTGCCACACAAGTTTCAAGTGGGCAACAAAGTCTGGTTGCATTTGCAAAAGGAACGCCTTACTGGAGCCTATCGAAAACTGAGACCACTCTGATATGGTCCTTACACCATTACTAAGGTTGTGGGAGACAATGCATTTGAGCTTAGCATTCCCCCATTCATTGGCCTGCACCCATTTTTCAATGTGGACCAACTTCGGCCATACTTTCCACCATTACTAGACACATCTGACATTGCAGAACAGCTCACACCCACAAAGTTAAATCCAAATTGACATGGAACAAGCTACAACTGATCGGGTCATGGACACGCAAATCAAGAACACTCGCCAACAGAATATACAACTGTATCGAGTTTTCAAAGAAGGCCAACTCCTTCACCAGGGCAAGTGGTTCACTAGGGACCAAGTTCAGTAGAAGTTTCCTCATCTCATGGAGGAACTCAATGCAATGGGGACCACTGCTTCCTAAGGGGGGAGGAATGATCCAGGTGGATATTGGTGGCCACCTACCAAGTGCACCTAGACCCCCACCATTGTTTCTCAGCATTTTCAATTTCCTTAATTGTAGCACTACTTGCTATTTTTAGCAGTTTTTTGGGTCCTGAACTTCCGGAGCCACTTTGAGGCCCTAAACGATGTTTTTTGGGAACTCTGGAGCCAACATTGCCCTTCGCAAAGTTGTAGTACTTGGATAGAATTTCTAGTGAGCTATTGTATGCGTCAAACGAAGCTCATATGCCAAAGTTATGAACCCGGGAAGTTGATGTACCAATTTACCCAAATGAGGCCCACAGTTTGGTGTTTCATCTTCTAGGGTTATGTTTTGGAATGTTAAGGGTTTTCCATTGTTTCTCAACAATAAATAGGCCTTCGAGCTTCATTATAACACAGTTCAGAGGCATGTAGCCACCACATCTCTTCTCAAAGATAAGCTACCATCGCCCTAGCTGGTTTATTTCCATTATTGTTTGTAAGCATATTTTCAGTATTTTAGACTAATGAAATGAAGTATTATTTCCACTGCATATCTATGTTTATGGCTATCTCTATAATTTGTTGCATTCTTGTTTAAATCCGGATCATTCCGCACCCTAATGAAGACATGGTGTAAGTCTGCTTTGAACTCTGCAAAGCTCTGCAAATTTTTGTAGACTGTGGGTGACAACTGTGGCTTTTGATTGATCCCCATCTGGATATTCATCTCCATTAGTATCCAAAATATCTTGCTCTCCTTTATCCTCTCTGCATCCTTGGTTGCCCACAGGGAAGCATACTTCGCTGCCCCTAGAAGGTCCGACGTGACTAAGGGGAACTAGCTATGTTTAGGCAGCTTCGATGCCACCAGTGTGATCGACAACAGGAGCCATGCATAATGAAATTTTTTGCCCTGCTCCTATGCCTCGCGACAGTTCGCAAGGAACTCTCCGCATAGGTAGTTCACCTAGTTGAACTAGACTCTTCTGCACATTGCGCCCTTAAGGCAACCATTTCCATGGGAACCTCATCCGCGCAGCACTTCTACATCACCTTCCCTGCCAATATTTGTGTCATGACCTTGACTTTAGGGTTGTTGATGCTGGAGATGGCATACCCTCACTTCTTTTCCTCCAACTTAAACTTCTTTTTCATTGCCTCCACGAGGGCCAACTCGCCACCTTTTCCCTCTGAAATGTTAGTTGGATCCTCCCCTGAGCTAGGTATTTGTGTAATCCAGTGAATCAAGTGTTCTATGATGGGGATGGGCTCCTCCAACCACAATCACCCATCATGCACCAAGCAGAGCAACTGCTTGATGACAAAAATGGTCACTGGGGCGCAGTGGTAATGCGGTACCCAAAGTAGGTTTAGCAACCTGGATTTCTCTACACCTCTGAGGCATTTATGTGGCTCCAATTCAATCATTCCAGCTGTTGCATCCATCTTCAGGTGCATTAGCTTCACAATCACTAAATGTGGGAACTTCTCATGGTCAGCGAGGTCCCAATCTTCAAATTTCAACACAGGAACCTACCTCAAGTGCGCTCTCTCAAAAATATATCATCTGGGAGCCGTAGAGTTTGCAGAGAACTCTTTCTCTCATTGATATCCTTCAGCACCTTGGCTTTACCCTTTTGCAAAGGCACATATTCAGGTAACCATGTAATAGGATCTGCACCCTAGGTTTCAACTTCCATCTCTACATCCTCACCCTCCTCATCCACTAGGATTTCTTCAAAATCCTCTTCGTTCGCCTCCAGATTAATAGCCTTCCCCTTTTCCTGCAATGTGAGCTTGGTCCTCAATGGATTTCTTGGGGAGATGCACACCGAGATCATGGCCTGCTTATCCTTCTTGGGTCTCAGTGTTCACAGTGATTTAGGGACCTCAACGACTATTTCGGCACTCTCTGAGGCTTCCACTTCCGCAATTTCCTACGTGGCTTTTTCGGCTATCACTAATCATGTTTCCATGGCTTCTTTGGGTGCTGACATAGTGCTACTCCATAGTTCTTTTAGTGCCTCTGGTAGTTGCTCAAACAATTAATTTGCTTTCAAAGTCTCGAATAAGTCTCGGTTCATGAATACTCGAGCATGCAACAACTCAGTTCTCAAATTGCCAAGTGTTGTTTGCTAGACAACCACCTATAATTTATAGTGCCTTTTGAATTTGAATTCGACCATTCCCCCCACATTTGGTCCATTAATGCTAGATTGGTGGCAGATTTTCAATAATCTAGCCCATAAAGTTCGCCTTAAATGCCTATTGCCTGCTCCATTTGGCCTCAAACCAAGCATCAAATCATGAATAGTGACTTTAATGGTCACTTTTCGGTAGACCTTCGCACCAGCGCAGCTATCTTCGCATTGTCACTAACCCTGTGACACTTCATTATTGCACATAGTCTCGACATTGCGCAGCTCTTGAGCAGTGTAGTTTATAGTCCCACGCCTCCTTTTAGCTGCCTGGAGCACTAAGACTGTGCTACTTCCATATAGTCACATCACTGGATTGCTAGTGTATGTCTTTAAGCGACTGCCATTCACCTTTCCTCCGAAGGGTTCTCCATTTAACTTAGCGAGTTGTACCGTACCTCCATCAGTAATCTCCTTAATAATATACGGCCCTAACCAGTGCATCCGGAACTTCCCTAGGAATTTATCAAACTTACTATCATACAGCAACACTAGATCATTTACCTTGAATGTGCACAACTTGATGTGTCGATCGTGCCATGCATTTTCACGTTGTTTTTGGACCTATAGGTGAAAACCAACCAAAAATTGTTCTTATTCGAGCTCGTCCAACTGCACAAGCCTTTCCTCTAGGGCTTCGCGATCTGTCATATCTATGAGAGCTACTATGCATAGACAAGACACGATCTATTCCATAGGCATTACGACTTCCACTCCATAGACAAGCCTAAAAGGTGTATGTCCCATCAATTTCTTGCATGTCGTCACTTCATTGTGCATTGCATACCTTAGTCAGTGCGTTTTCAAGCACTTTGTTGAATGCCTCCATTGTCCCGTTAGCCTGTGGGTGATGAGGTGTGCTATCCTGGTGATACACCTGAAATTCCTCTGTTAGTGCATTGATCATCTCGTTTAGGAAGTGTGTACCGCGATCACTCATTAAGATCTTCGGACATCCAAATTGCGTCAGTACATGTTTAAATAGAAACTTCATAGCAGTCCCACCCGTGCAATCCTTCACCGGCTGCGCTTTTGCCCAACGAGTTAGATACTTCGTCGCAGTGATAATATACCTCGCGCCTATCTTTCCTTAAGGTTTAATGGGTCCTACAACATCTATTGCCCACTTTTTGAAAGTTTGTAATGCAATTTGTGGATTCAAAGGCATTTCATCCCTCCGCGATGGCCTTCCTGACCACTGACATACATCACATGCCCTATAATATGCTTTTGAATCTTGATGAAGGGTTGGCCACCACAACCTTGCACGTATAATCGTCTCCGCAGTTGCTCTTCCTGCATATTGTCCTCCCGCAGCACCCCCATGAGCATCCCCGAGGATGTTGCTTTTTTCAAACTCAGCTACATACCTTTGCAGTATTTCATCATTCCCCATCTTATATAGATGCCCAACAATGACAGAGAAATGTTTCGCGTGTACCAATAATTCCTTCTTCTGCTTGACAAAGTATCCTTCCGGCATAGTTCCAATTGTTAGAAAGTGTATTATATCTTCGAAATGTCCATCTGCTACGTGCACAGCAAAGAGCTACGCGTCAGGTAATCCTTCCTCCAAACTAGTAGGTTCCTCCCCTATCTCGATGTGCAACATGTGATCTTGTCCTGCCTCCAATCGTCCAGGGTTCAAAACAACTTCAAAATCGTACTCTTGGAACAATAAAAGCCATATGAAAATTCGACCCCTCCCCCCAACACAGGCTTATTGACTAGGTACTTTAGCATGGAGTACAGGTGCACATGCTCAAGTTGGGGCTTTTCTTCATAGACTTACATCCATGTGCGTAGATCATTATTCCCATCATACTCATCTACCATTCACATCTTAGGCTTCTCAAATCATGCTCGCATCATTCTTTGACATTTGCGTCAATCATCAAAGCTTCCTTTGTGCGTACCCCACCATATTGCAACCGTAGAGAATAGTACCCAGTCCAAGCCTTGGAAGCGTTGCTTTTTCAGCACCAACCTTTCAAATGCATCCAAAAAGGTATCTACCTCATTTATACCATCATAAGTAGGAAGATTTCTTTCTTCTAACGACACATAGCACAACGACTAGGTCATCATATTACAATTCAACGTAGTTACTTCATGTAACCGATTCTACCATCATTCTACTTCTTCGTCGGAATATGAAGTGCAGGAACTCTCGCGCTCCCATGTAATCCTTCTATCCGCAGTGGGATTCACCCAATCTTGGTCTTGTGTTTGTTGAAATTTGGTACCAGAGGACAGGTGGTTCCCTTAGGCTTTGATCTTTGGCCTAGGGAAAAGTGTCCAAAAGATTTTAATTTTTCTCCTAAAGTGACTTTATAATTTTTATAAAGTTAAAATCTAATTTAAAAGTGACTTTAAGTGATAAAGTTACTAAGTCTAATTTTAAAGTGACTTTTATAAAGTCAATGAAAAATTAGAAAGGAAAAGTGACTTTGGAAATAAATGACTAAGTGGGTCTTTATTAAAGTGGGTGAATTAAAAAATAGAAAGTGAGATTTAAATGTGCATTTAATCTCAGCCATTGATCTAAATCTATTTCAGCCATTGGATTTAGAGATCACCCAAAAGTCACTTGGATCACCCAAAAGTCACTTGGAGTTATATTAAAGGAGGAAAAGGAGGAAAAGATCATTCATTCTTTCATGAGCAGATTGGGAGAAGGAGAGCAAGAGAGCAAGGGAGATTTCTGGACAAGAAGGGGAAAGAGGCAGCAATTTGGCACACATACCAGGCAGCTCTTCAGCAAAATCAGAACAGCAGAAAGACAATCAAAACAACAGCAAGAACAAGCAGAAAAAAAGCTGATTTTTTGCTGAAAACTGAGAAGTTTCCAGGTGGTCTGTTGGGCTGAAAACGGATAAGTTTGCTTGCTGAAAAAAATAAAAAATTA
>APFE031061256.1:0-65735 GCA_000404065.3 Pinus taeda | reverse complement strand
CAGGCAGGAGGACAGCAGACAGACAGTCAGGAGTTCAGGCTACTGATGGTGATGAGGAGGAGGAGTTTCATTCTCCTATGGGAGAAGCATGCTCAGGGAGAGGAAGCCCAAGTGGCTTCAGGACACCTTGAGAGATGCCACATCTGTTGCTGAGCCGAAGAGGCCGGTCAGAGAGAGTAGACCACCTGAGAGATTTTGTAGCTATATGGCGATGGTTACCAGCATCCTTGACTCTGATCCTTCTAGCTATGAGGAGGCAGCTAGCCAGCAGGTCTGGAGAGAGGCCATGCAGGAGGAGTATTCTTCTATCATGAAGAATGATGTTTGGGAGGTGGTGCCGAGGCCTGAGGGCAAGTCAGTGGTTACTTCCAGATGGCTTTACAAGGTAAAGCATGCTGCAGATGGCAGCATTGAGAAATTCAAAGCGAGGTTTGTGGCTAGAGGGTTCTCCCAGGTAGAGGGAGTTGATTATGAGGAGACCTTCGCTCCCGTTGCTCGATATACTTCGATTCGCTCCATTATATCGATAGCAGCAGAGATGGGTTGGAAGATCCACCAGATGGATGTGAAGACCGCATTTCTCAATGGCTTCATACAGGGGGAGGTGTACATTGAGCAGCCACAGGGCTTTGAGGTGCATGGGAAGGAGTCCAATGTGTGCAGGCTGAAGAAGGCCCTTTATGGCCTGAAGCAAGCTCCCAGAGCTTGGTACTCCAGGATAGATACTTATTTGCAGGGGATGGGTTTCACAAAGAGTGAGGCAGATCCGAACTTTTACTTTATTGTGATAGGTGAGGAGCCTCTCATTCTGGTGCTGTATGTGGATGACTTGGTCATTACAGGTGCAGAGAGACTCATAGAGCACTGCAAGAGAGATCTTGCGACGGAGTTTGAGATGAAGGACATTGGCTTGATGCATTACTTTTTGGGTTTGGAGGTGTGGCGGGAGGAGGGGCATTTCTTCCTGGGGCAGGGGAAGTATATTGTGGACATCCTTAGCAGATTCCACATGGAGGATTGTAAACCCATGTCGACACCGATGATCACCAACTGGAAGAAGCTTCATGCTTCGGATTTCGAGTTGGTGGATCCCACATTGTACAGGCAGCTAATTGGTTCCTTGATGTATTTGGTCAACACTAGACAAGATATCTGTTTTGCAGTCAACACGATGAGTCAGTTTATGTGTGAGCCTAGGAAGGTTCACTGGGTGGCTGCAAAACACATTTTGCGGTACTTGCAGGGGACAGTGGATTATGGTCTGGACTACAGGCAGGGAGATGGAGTGAGATTGGTAGGGTACACTGATTCTGATTGGGCAGGTTGTGCTTCTGATAGGAAGAGCACTTCAGGGTGCTGTTTTGGGTTGGGTTCAGCAGTAGTGTCATGGTTAAGCCGGAAGCAGCAGTCAGTAGCACTGAGTTCAGCGGAAGCAGAGTATATGGCAACCAGTCTAGCTAGTTGTGAGGCCATCTGGCTTCGCAAGATGTTGTTTGGCTTATTTGGTCAGCCGCTGAGACCTTCAGTGATTTACTGTGATAATCAGAGTTGCATTAAACTCACGGAGAATCCAGTATTTCATGACAGGTCAAAGCATATCGGGATCAGATATCATTTCATCAGAGACTATGTTCAGAAGGGAGCTGTGAAGCTTGAGTATATTTCCACTGATGAGCAGGTAGCAGACATTCTTACCAAAGCCTTACCACGGGGCAAGCATGTTTACTTCAGAGACAAGATGGGTGTGGTGAGGAACACCTTCCTCGGTAAGAGGGAGTGTTGAAATTTGGTACCGGAGGACAGGTGGTTTCCTTAGGCTTTGATCTTTGGCCTAGGGAAAAGTGTCCAAAAGATTTTAATTTTTCTCCTAAAGTGACTTTATAATTTTTATAAAGTTAAAATCTAATTTAAAAGTGACTTTAAGTGATAAAGTTACTAAGTCTAAATTTAAAGTGACTTTTATAGAGTCAATGAAAAATTAGAAAGGAAAAGTGACTTTGGAAATAAATGACTAAGTGGGTCTTTATTAAAGTGGGTGGATTAAAAAATAGAAAGTGAGATTTAAATGTGCATTTAATCTCAGCCATTGATCTAAATCTATTTCAGCCATTGGATTTAGAGATCACCCAAAAGTCACTTGGATCACACAAAAGTCACTTGGAGTTATATTAAAGGAGGAAAAGGAGGAAAAGATCATTCATTCTTTCATGAGCAGATTGGGAGAAGGAGAGAAAGAGAGCAAGGGAGATTTCTGGATAAGAAGGAAAAAGAGGCAGCAGTTTGGCACACATACCAGGCAGCTCTTCAGCAAAATCAGAACAGCAGAAAGACAATCAAAACAACAGCAAGAACAAGCAGAAAAAAAGCTGATTTTTAGCTGAAAACTGAGAATTTTCCAGGTGGTCTGTTGGGCTAAAAACGGATAAGTTTGCTTGCTGAAAAAAAATAAAAAATAAAATAATAAATAAAATTTAAAAAAAAAGTTTAAATTTAAAAATAAATAAAAAAATATATTTTGTGTGTATTTAATGCTGAAATTTTGCTGTAGTGAGAAAAGACATTTTTTCCAAAATAAGAAGGAGTCTCAAACTGGTTTTCCCAAGAGTTTGTAGGGGGTTTTTTCCAGCGGTTCACAATTGGACAAAAATATAGTATTTTAATGTGTTCTAAGGATGTGTTATTACTGCTTAGAGATTTTTTATTTCCTGCAGATTTCCAGCATTCTGTAAAATTCCAGAATTGTGTTTTTTCAGCAAATGTTATTTTTTTTCAGCTTGTTGATGTATGGTTATGGGAAAGGGCATTTAACTACATGGGAGAAATAAGGAGAAACTAAAAACCGGGGTGGGAAAACAGAAATTTTAACAGTGTTGTTATCTTGTAGATGCAGTCCATATCATCATCACTCTCATAGTCGCGAACTAGTTCCGTATAGCGCAATCCCTCAGCAAGATCCAAGGATATTATTATGCATAGTGACGTCTTCTCAAAGATCATCTTCTGCTTCTTCATATTGATTACCCCATTCATATCAGTGGCCCAATAAATTCCCAGGAGTGCGAGGTAGGGATTGTTGTCGTCAAAAATCTCTATCATTTCAAACTCTGCTAGCGCGCTCGCTCCCTCAATATCCATAGTTATTCTCTGTAATCGCCCCAATGGGTATGATTTTTTGTTGGTTTTCCATTCTCACCTGAATCAGAGACCATTGCAGTGTGGGTCTTCCCATTGGCTCCCATGTTTGTTTCAGTAGAACATTCGCATCTAATCCCAAATCCAAGATGACTTCATCCATCTCGTATCCTCTGATCTATGCGGTCAGTCTCATTTCATGCCCCGTCCTTGTTTTATGCTTTCTGATCTTTCAAACTATGTGCGGTCCCAACACATCTATTGATAAGTCCCTATAACCCTTTCACAACCTTACTATCACACAATAACTTCATAAAGGTTTCCAGGAAAGTAATGAGCATAGAGGGGTCCATCTCTGACTCAGGCTTATCTTTTCTTCCGAACGTGGAGGCCCTAGCGAAGCTCTTCTTAGCTTCCATGCGCTCCAAATCAAACTCAGCTTCTTTCACCAAGGCTTTGAGAACCCAGGTGTTGTCTTCCAATTGTTTCCCTTTATCATCTCCCGTTGTGATTCCACTCTGGAGCACAATATTAACATTCAGATCTTCCTCGTGTGGCTCAAACCTCATCATCTATAGGTTCTGAGTCACGAGAGGTGGTAACACTCCTTTGTCACGTATCCTAGCTATCAACGTAGGACAATCTTCTATCTCGTGATCAAACAATGTGCAATACTTGCACAACGAACGCATTGGATTAGTGCAATCACAGGCATAGTGTCCTGACTCTCCACAATTGTAGCAAATCAACTATCCACAACCTCTACCAGGTCCTCCTCGATCTCGGCCTCATCCGCGCCCCTAAAATCCTATCCACACCATCCCTGCATTTTGGTCAAAGGGTCGCATTTCGGCGGGAACCCTGTAGGCAAGAGTTCTATCCATCATCAATTCATAGCTCTTACAAGTACACTCGTCATGTCCCACTAACCTACAAAAGTTACAGAACAACTATTGCGGAGCTTACATATATTTTTGTCACAAGTGGCAGCTATCCATGGCATGCTTTTCGACTACTTGATAGATAGCACACCACAAAAAAGGCATCACACTAGGTCCTACTTGAGTTTAGAGCCTTAGAGGCATCAGTGCTCCTCCTATAAGGTAATTTGTGAAGACCGGGTAGTGGTATTTTTCATGACCCTGACTCTTGCATTTCACGCACCATACTTCTTCTCGCACTTTTGGTCGAACCATCCTATCCTGCTTCAAACTTTGCATCTAAAGGCACAAATTCCTTAGCTATGCGTGGATCTGTTGAATTCCTAGATTAGGATCTTACATCGAGGTCTCATGTAGTCTCATGGAAATATCCAAGGCTTCTGCCTAAGTTTTTATCTTCTACTGCGACAACACACTCCTTAGGTGTAGTAGTAGCAAAGCTACAAACCACTCGCAATGTTTTCCATCTACAAGATTCATATTGACTTCATGAACCATACATTTCAGCCTCTGATCTAGTTCTCAAGGCATCTCACTTGGTAAAATTGTGATTTCTTTGAATCCAATAATCAATTGTGCTTCAAATTTAGGCCTGCTAAATTCCCTATTCAGTGTTGCTTCGATGTCCGCTACTCTCACATTCGGGTTATCGTTGGAGTACTTAATATACCAGGTTAGCGCACAATCCTGCAGGGAGCTAACCACTGTTGCTTTCTTTATATGGTCATCTATAACACCTTGAGATTCCCGTACAACCTTCACTATGAAGCATAATTGGTCTAGATCCTCATTTCCCAAGCCTTTGAACAAAGTCAACTTCACTGTGTTTGCCATACTGAATCATGCTGGTGGTGGAGGTGGTACGGGTGAAGTTGGAGGTGATGGAGGTGAAGCCGGTGGTGGTGTGGGCAGAGGTGGTATTTGTAGAATTCCTTGTCTTATCAGATGAATATAACTTCATGGAGAGACCTTTGTGATCCCTTCCTTGTCCCTCGTGGAGGTGAAATCAAGGGGTTTTTCCCTAGACCCTTATTTCCTTTGTTCTTGTAATATTCCGCTTTGCATAGACCCAAACATCAAGGTAACTACATAACCCTATTTTTGTATAACCACATTTTAATCCAAGTATTCAAATATTTACGTACTTACCTCGCGATCCTTTGAGGAAGCATCACTCTGCCTCGTTGTAGCTGACTTACGTGTCGACCATGAACTGAGTAAAAAATCCTCCTATAATGAAATCAAGCCAATGATCGACAACGTGCATGATCTTATACTCTGATGCTTCCAATCTTCGCACTAGTTCCGGGGTCCACACAATAGGAATGTCAAGTTTCCACCTTCCTTGGCTATCTAATAGCTTTGTGATCCACTCATATAGCTCAATAGGGAAGGACATGAAAAAATTTAGTGGATCTCCGTATACAGGTAGCTATCTGACCACTATTCTTTTGACAGTGGGTTTCTATTTTCTTGCGCCGCGCACTCATGAATTTTCCTGTCCAACCAGCCTTTGATTTCTTTTTTAGATGGATTCCAATGATACGATAGTGCACATCTCTATGCAGATTATGGTCCTAGCAATGGAACCATTTGTTGGCTTGAGGGGGCCTGACAGAACAAAGGTGAAGGAATTGATTAGAGAAATCCTCAACTAATTCATTAGGCTTCATTCTTAGCTGATTGATTCTTTTATAAACATCTCAGCAATCATATCTATCGAAGGCCTAATAAATCCCCTTGAGGAAATGATGACAATAATGGATGGAAGAAGATGGTAAGGTATGACACCATCGATTAACACAACCTTCAAGGGTGAGGAAGAAATCCACACAAGAAAAATATTCATCATTGATTTGTTAGTATTCACAAAGTTTAAGAAAATTAGAAATGCGCTCGGTTACGGATGATCCATCCTCACCATGAAACTTCAATTGAGACGAGTGATAAAGAGGCTTATCAAGGATTAAAATTTCATCGGGGGACATGTTAGAAAAACACCCCAGGAGTATGATTTTAGGTTGGGCCATTTAGGTTAAGAGATTATTTTGGCATTATGACTAATGTGTTGTCCTTGATGGAAATCTAAGATGATAAAGATGTCAACATGATGATTATGCAATGTGACAGAGAGAGTGGACAAAGGTTGTCCTTGATGGAAACCTAGTTGATAAATATGTCAAAATTATGATTATGTAGATACTACAGTTGAAATGGACAAAGGAATATTAGTTTAGAGACAGAAAGATGATAAAGGTAAAGTTTAGGAAAGTATACGTGGTTCCTATGAATAAAAGTCACATACATATCCAGGTACGATGAATAAAAGTTATTATTAATATCAGGGGTCTTTACCATGGTATTGACCCATAGTATTGAGTGTGACAATGGATATTTGATCCTGTCAAATAATATCATTGGCATTACTAAGGGATTGATCTAAGGTATTGGCTAAGTGTTGGCTTGAGGGTGCGTAACCCATGTTTAGCATTAGTTAGCCAAACAAATCCCTACACTACTGGCCCTTTTGGCATTAGCCTGTGGAACACAAACTGAAGTCTCACCCGAAGCATCATGGGGGGATGTTGGAACCAAGTTTCCACACCCTTGAGATGGTTGTGATGTCGGTTTATTCCAACTATACCTACCTTCACCCAAGTTGTTTTGTTGTCTACCCTATCCTTCAGTACCTTTGCGAAGTGTTACCATTGGCTTTTGCGCAGCCCTAACCAAGGGTTGAAGTCCTTTCGCACTGTTAGGGCAGTGAATGCGATATTTCCCAAACTAGGCTAAGTATCTTACTTATCTTATTATCAGATTCTAGTTAGCTTCACATAAACAGATGTTATTACTTGCTCTCACTCAACCAATACAATTATACACATTCACGTAGCATATAAGCATTAGAAGTGAAATTCACAACCAATATAATAGATGCATAAATAGGAAATAAGACGTAAAATTTATAGGAAACTTCTCTTTATTAGTGCTCCCAGATTATTATAGACTCAACTCGCCCTGCGCACTCAGTTGCAGGGGTCCACGTACTCAGCTGCAGACTACTAGGTCTCTCCACACTCAGCTGCAGAGCCTCTACCTACACTATGACTCAAAACTTAGACTTACACTTTAGAGATATCTCGCATACATCTTCGTTGATTCTTCTTTCGATATTAGATATTAGATGCCTTTGACTAGTTAGAGCTTTGCTCTACTTATGCAATCCTATGGTCCGTGGACCATGGGTAGATCTTTTACAACCGACATTACATTATCAAAATAAGAGCGGACAACCCTATGACTCTTTAGCAACTACGCACTTCGCGCCCACAAAAAGTGGAGTCTTTACATTGGAATTACAAAATTGGACCAAAATCTAGGCTCTAAGCCCCAAAACTACCCCTAGGGGATCTTGTGCCCAATAGGCCCCCAACACATAGTCTTATTAGATGAATAGCACTTTGCGAAGAGAACTTTGTGATCCCTTCCTCATCCCCTCACAGAGGTGAAATCAAGGGGTTGTTCCCTGGACCCTTATTTCCTTCATTCCTATAAATTGTTCTGCTTCGCGTAGGCCCAAACATCAAGGTAACTACATAACTCGCATTTCACACAACAACATTTTAATCCAAGTATTCAAATATTTTACGTACTTACCTCGCATTCCTTTGAGGAAGCGTCACTCTATCTCGTTATAGATGACTGAAATGTCGACCATGAACTCAGTAACAAATCCTCCTATAATGCGATCAAGCCAATGATTGATGGCGCATATGATCTTATCCTCTAATGCTTCCAATCTTCACATTAGTTCTGGGGTCCACACAATAGGACCGTCAATTTTCCACCTCCCTTGGCTATCTACTAGCTTTGTGATCCACTCGTATAGCTCAGTAGGGAAGTACGTGAAAAAGATTTCATGGATCTCCGTATACAGGTAGCTATCTAACCACTGTTCTTTTGACAGTCATGGGTTTCTATTTTCTTGCTCCATGAACTCATGAATTCTTTTGTCCAACCAACCTTCGATTTCTTTCTTAGTTGGATTCTAATTATACGACATCACACATCTCTATGTAGATTCCAGTCTCAGAAACGGAACCATTTGTTGGCTTGAGTGCGCCTAACCTAGGTTCAACATTAGTTAGCCAAACAAATCCCTACACTACTGGCCCTTTCGACATCAGCCCACGGAGCATGGACTAAAGTCTCACCCAAAGCAGTATGGGTGGATGCTGGAACCAAGTTTCCACACCCTTGTGATGGCTGTGATGTCATTTTATTCCAACTATACCTGCCTTCACGCAGGTTACTTCACTCTTTGCTCTATCCTTCAATATCTTCTCGAAGTGTTACCATCAGATTTCGTGCATCCCTAACCAGGGGATGAATTCTTTTCATGTTGATCTTAGAACAGAGTCACAGGAGTTGCAGGTTCAGACTCCATAGGCTGTCACAGTGTCCACTAGCCTTGTGATCGGCACTTCGATTGTAGAGGAAATGTTGCACAAAAAGGTGACCAACATGATAGTGCTACCAGATGGGGCACTTACTACAGAGAAGAAGGCCAACAGGGCCACGGTCAGTAGTTTGAAATAGGTCTTATTAAATATGGCCGCACTCCCTCAGGAGACACTCTATCTCTTGCTGGATGGAATCACCATAAAACTTCGAGCTAGGGAGAGTCGCGCACTGTAGGTGATGAGCGAGCAACACATCAACATTGAACAGTTGGGCCTGCAGCGTAATGTGGCAGTCAAGCAGAATCAATATATTATGCAGGTGATAGAGGAAGCCTATCAAATGGTCTCAGATTTGGACATTTAGGCAGAAGAACCAGTGGAGGTGCACATCTGCAAATTGGCTATAGTGGAGGCACTGAACCTGTAGATCGAAGAACTGCAGTTGAAGGCTTAGACTTCAACTCCACTGGAAATCAGTGAACAGTGAACCACTGTTGTTACAGCAGCAACAAGGGCTATTGATAGTGCATTGCTAGATTGCATGTAGTTGTTCGAGCAGTCATTCGAGGTCCTAACCACCCTATAGGAGGACCTGAATGTAGAGCACCTAGAGATAGAGGCACGTGAGCTACAACAGAAGTATGATGAAGTGAAAGGGACTGCGTATATGGTTTCCCTTACAAAGAGGCTTGCAAGGATGCAGCAAGCAAAGGCGCTCAAGGAACAGGTGGATGTCGCTCGGTATAAGGAAGCAGTCTTAAAAGTGTGCCTATAGCCATGGATCAGTGAGGTGTATACAATTACAGCCTCCATTGAAGCAAAGCTCGTGAAAATGCAAGAAACTCAACAGAGGATTCTGGGTAGCAGTCACTGACCAGCACATGGAAGAAGTTCAGCAGGTAGCCACTCGGTGTGCTACCAAAGTTGTACGAATCGAAACAGTGTTGGGAGGTCTTCATGCTAAGATCTTTGCACCTATAAAGTGACTCGAGGGCAAGTCGCAATGTTTTTGTTGGGGGCATGTTGGGTGCGGGATCCCCCAAAGGTAGTTTTGGGGCTTAGAGCCTAGATTTTGGTCCATTTTTGTAATCCTAATGTAAATACTCTGCATTTTGTGGGCACAGAGTGCGTAGTTGTTAAAGATTCATAGGGTTGTCCACCCTTATTATAATAATGTAATGTCGGTTGTAAAAGATCTACCCATGGTCCATGGACCATGGGATTGTATAAATAGAGTGAAGCTCTAAGTATTCAAAGGTATCTAATATCTAATATCAAAGGAAGAATCAATGAAGATGTATGTGAGATAGCTCTGAAGTGTAAGTCTAAGTTTTGGGTCATAGCATAGGTATAGGCTCTGCAGCTGAGTGTGCAAAGGCCTAGTAGTCCACAATTGAGTGCGCAAACCCCTGCAGCTTAGTGCATAGGGCGAGTCGAGTCTGTAATTGTCTAGAAGTATTAATAAAGAGAAGTTTCCTATAAATTATGCGTCTTATTTCCTATTTATGCATCTATTATATTGGGTATGAATTTCACTTCTAATGCGTATATGATGCGCAAATGTGTATAATTGTATTGGTTAAGTGAACGCAAGTAATAACATCTGTTTACACAAAGCTAACTAGGATCTAATAATAATATAAGTAAGATACTTAGCCTAGTTTGGTAAATATCACAGTTCGTTGCCCTAGCAGCATGAAAGGACTTCAGCCCCTGGGTAGGGCTACGCGAAAGCCGATGGTAACACTTCATGAAGGTAATCAAGGATAGAGCAGAGAGTGAAGAAACCTGCTTGAAGGAAGGTATATTTGGAATAAACTGACATCACAACCATCTCAAGGGTGTGGAAACTTGGTTCCAACATCCCCCCATACTGCTTCAAGTGAGACTTCAGTCCATGCTCCACAAGTTGATACCGAAAGGGCCAGTAGTGTGGGGATTTGTTTGGCTAACTAATGTTGAACCTGGGTCAGGCCCCCTCAAGCCAACATTAAGGCTTATACTATATAAGGAGATGGAGATCAAGTGTTACGATGTGCATTTAATGGATTATTTATGAATGAATTGATCTGAAATAAGTGCATACTAGGGATCATGGAGATATATTAGATCTAATAGATATGAGATGACCACATATTGAATAATATGTTTGTATTTTGGTAGCTCTGTGATGATGATATTGTGATGTGTGTCTATAACGATTTGCATGCAGGGATTTGGGTTTGATAGATGTTATGTTGCAATGAAGGTATGTATAAGTTATTACATATATGTACACGGTTTTGACACTGAAAATTTGCGTACATACCTAGATCTTCCATTGGGTAATATTGTATATATTATGTATTATGGATAGATATGTACACAAGTATTGTGAATGATAAGTGTGTACATACATGGATATACTTTATAAACTTTGCATACATCTGCTAGAGTTTTGCAGTGTAAGATGTTAATCATGCCTTATCAGTTCTATTATGTTTATTGTTGTTTGTCTTTTTCCGAAGAGAAAATCCATAATTTCCATTGATTTTAGAAAATTACATGTTGTAGATGCTAAACACATATGCAGAAGTGTGGGAAAAGCCACTTACAATAACTATACTTCAAGAGAAGTATACATAAAATCCCTCATACAGGGCAGCAAGTATATGGGTATGTAAACCCTAAACCAGTCTACAGAAATAGACCTGTGGAGGATGGCCATACCCATTACAACAAACAGTAGGAAAAAAATAGCTCCTGAGGAATGAGAAAACTCTAAATCTAGCCCCCAAGACAAGGAGGAGAGGCACGAAATGAGGTAAAGAGTAGCCAAGGTGGCCACTCCTCCCCTGCCCCCTCAAAACTCTCCGCCAGAAACCGAGGAAACCAGAGGTAGAAAGCCTTCAAACATTCTCAGCAGCCTGCAGAAAACCCCAGCAAGAAACAGCCATGATGAAGCGGCACGACACGATGCAGAGACAGTCCTCCACACCCCATTCCCTCAACACTCTAAATAACTGCAGAGGTATGCCAGCAAGCGACCAAAAATAGGACCAAACGCCTCAGCATGGGAACCCATCAGGTCCCAACCAAAGCCAAGGCGAGTCTAGGGGCAGAGGCGGCTAGGGCAGCCACCTCGCCCCCACGTAGAGTTATCTAAAGACCAGAAATACCCCACACCAGTTCCGGGGCTCAATTCAATAACTCCAAAGGCCTACTCCTTGGTTGTCTCCAAAGTAGAGTGGCATGGTAGGTCGAGCAATAGACCACCAAAACGCGCAAGACATAAATACTCGCCACCGCCTCCTGACTTAACGCATGAAGAAAGTCCCCTGGAGCTCTTCTGTTGAACTCAAATATCAAGGCGTGCAGATCTCTAACCCGGGATCATCAGAGCTGAAAATGAGGAAAAGGGCATAGAGTCGCTCTATGGAAAAAGCTCATCACGAGGGTTCAGATTAGCAGGAATGGGGGTATTGGAAGCCAAAAATGAAACTCCGCCACAGGCAGTGCAGGAAAACTGCAAATCCCAACTAAAACCACGAACCCCGACACAGATATTTCAGAGACCAGAATTCGGCCGCACGACAGAGCATCGAAGCTTCAAACGATGGTGTCAAGAAGGGCTGCCAGAAACCACACCAGAGGCGGCCCTACGGCCGCAAGCGCAACGGCGGCAGCAAGAGCTACAGAAAACCCTATCTCCCAAACACAAAAACTCTTTCATTCACACAGTATTTACATTTATGTACAGAACATCTCGTGCTCTGTTAGGTTCTCTCTTACTGTTGTTTGTCATTGAAGTCTTTCTTATGATAATCTATTTTTGATAGTGTTGTATGGGTTTCCTTGTTTATGGAATGATATGTTGACTAAGGGTGATGCTCTTGTGTGATGATCACATGCATGCATCCATTTATCATTTTCAAAATGAAATAACTCATGAAGGAAAATATGAGTTGAATTTAAATGACCTCTAATTCATGCAAACAACCGATCTACTCACTGAACTAACTTCTAAACTACAAAAATTTAATGTAAAACAGGACAACCAATGCTAATTTATTTGGAAGAAATCATAACCATAATCTTTTTAGGTTGTGGTTGTGAATCTGTCCACTCATTCTCCCAAAAGAGAGGTGATGTATAGGTTGCAACCACAATATTTTATAGGTTAACTTCTACTAAAATTCAAGAAACTATGAATTACTTGGAATCAAGAAGAAACATGAGTACAAGAAGAGGGACCAAAGCCTATGAGTTGGGCCCAAACCCAAGGGTCTCAACCCTTTGAAAATAACTCAGATGCAGCTTAAAATCCAACTTCCCATTATCAAAAAGTGTAGTTCTAATACATCACACAAAAGTTGAAAATAATAATGCCAATGCTTGGAGCTCAATAGCTACACCAAGCTGAACAAAAACTTTGAATCCTAATGAGCTCTTCCTCTAGTTTATTTATACAAAATGGAAGCCGAAGCAAATCCCTTGAAAAAGGGAATGGTTCCCTCCTTGATCTCGAAATGGTGGATTGTGTCCTCCCTAGTCTTCACTTAGACTAGGAGTCACTTGGCTTCCAATGAACTCAAACTGGTGAGAGAGGATATGGTGATCCCAAGCCGAGTTTAGCGAGTTAAGGAGGTGGAAAAAACCCCTAGATTCTCTCATAGTTGTCTCCATTGAGCCCTTGTATAATAATAGCCTCAAAAATGCCTCATTTTCCTGCAATTAAACCAAATTAGGCCACATACTATGATAAACACCATCTACTCCTCTTATTAAGCATAATATAATGAAAAATGTGAATTAATGCAAGAGAAGGGTAGTTTTAAGGTTAGAGAGTGGCATATTAATCTTCAAAACGTACCTATTGATGGGACTCATCATCACCCCCTATTGAAGGTGTTTCTCATCCTCTAATCAACTCAGTCATCCATGTGCGTCTCTTTCATGGCCCTAGTAGCCTCCCTAACATCACAAGGTTCCTTAGATGGTTTTCCCTCTTAGGGGTAAAAACCTGCATTCTTCTCTATTTATGTCCATTCCTGTTGCTTGCGTGCTTCATATATTCCTTCTTATAGGCCTAGCAGCAAGGATGAACTGAGCTTGAGTCCTATCCACTTGATTTTCATCCTCTACATGATCCCCTTTTATAATGGTGTTCTCTCCAAGGAAGTCCTTAGACTTTCAAGAGAGTGATATTATCTGATCTATAAACTATGGGGTAAGGCATGCCATCTCCTTTAGAAAGCTTACAATATTTTTGTTCCCAACAACCTGAATGTGTCTTCAAAGTGTAGAATAGATTTCTCCTTGTTGGAAAGGTATTTAGGTGCTAAAGTACATCATTGGAGATGAGGCCATGGTTGATAATGAAAACCCTTGGGCTCACTAGTTCTACCATGATATACAATGGTTCCTTTTCTTCCTTTGTCATTACCATTTTCACTTCCTCAACTCTTGTCTCCTCATGAGTCATTTAAGATGCTAAGGCCATCAGCTGCATATCTCCTAGTCTTGCATTGGGGTCCCAAAAATTCATATTTGTCAGAGTGAGGTTGTGCATGTAAAATTTACCCAATTTTTATTTTTCTTCCATGTAAGCTTTGCTACAAAATTCAATGAACTATTTGTAATCCTAAAAAGGCATAGATTCATGTTTTGCCAAAGTTTTTATTTCAAATTGCAGCCATCGTTTTTTGAGAAAGAGGACATAAGACTTTAATGGTTATTTGCATTGAAATACTTCCATGGAGAGACTTATCATGGTGGAAAATTGGCTTTCTTTCTCCTACAACCTCTCTCTCAACCTCATATTTCCTCCTTGTAGCTTCTCCTTCATTATATATTCTCTCATTCTCATCTCACTTAACTCTTTGCTCATTTCAATTACATTTTCTTCCATGAGGCCTACATTCTCTACCTTCTTAGATTTAGCAATTTTCATCCTCCCTCCTTCAATGAATTTGTAGTAGGAGCTCATGCTAACTTGTGGGATAGGTTCTTGGAGCTCTTGTAGGTTTTTTCAATAATTTTTGAGGTGGTGCCTACATCTTGTGAATATTTATTGGGCTCTTGTAGTTTCCCTTGTTCTTCTTGTAGCAAATTATGCCCCTCCTGTAGTGAACCCTATCTCTCCTATAGCTTCTTTTTTTCCTCTTCCTCAAATGTATATTGTGTCCTAGGCTTCTTGAAGGTGTCGGACCTAGTCATAGCCCTACTCATAGGTGTTATGGGTGACTTGTTTTTGGTTCTAGGAGGAGTGACCTCCTCAATTTTTCCCTCAATGGGTCCCATTTCTTCCTGTTTACTTGGTGACTCATCAATAATTATAAGAACCCTTGTAGGATTTTGTGGCTTTCCTTGTATAGTTCTAGTGCTCTTCCTAGTTTTGAAATACATTTGACTTGGGTTTGATTGCTTCCTTTTTTTCTTGATAGGATTACCCAATGTAGCTAAGGTTACATCCACTTCTTCTTCAGTTTATTTTGTTCCTTGGGGTGGACAAGTCTTCTGGGGGCTCATTATTTCTTATCATTTCTTTTCCTCCTCTTCTCCTTTCATCTCTGCTTCTCCTTCCTCTGCCTCTACTGCCTCTTTCTCTTCTACCTTTGTTTCTTTTCCTTCTTTTCTTACTGCCTCCTCCTCTTTTGTCTCTCTTTCTTCTTCTTCTGACCTTGCTACCTCTTTTTCTTCTATCTTTTCCCCTTATTCTTCCTTTTTTTCCCTCTCTTCCTCCAACACTAGAGGCTAGGGTTTCTCCTAGTGTGAGGGCTTGTGTTTCTATGAAATTCTCCCTATCCATGTCAACAAATTTGTTCCATAGGACAGGAATTCTCAAATGGTTCAGTGACTCTATCACTATGAATTTGATGAGTTCATGGTGAGTTAAATTTTGTTCTCTTCCTTCCCTTACCTTATGACTCATATCCATGGTTGACTACATAAGAAAATGAGGTACACTAAGTCTTTGAGAAAGGGGTAAGTCTTCCTTGAATCTCAGCTCTTGGGGAAACCTGAAATGGTAGACATAAACTACACTTAATCTCCCTTCAATAGATATGTATTCAAGGATATGGTAAGCTACCTCATCCTAAGGGTAATGTGAACTTTCTTTTCTCACTCCATTCTTGTCTTCTACATGCTTCTCTTTTGAAAGGAAGAAGTTTTTCCTAGTTGTGACACTTACTTTTTTATCTTATTTGCTCCATCTCATTCCTAGAGGCAAGGTCTTTACTCTACTAATAGTTTATGGAATGAGAGAAATGACCAATCCTCTTACCATAATTGTGGCATTGTCTTACCCTTGAGATTGTAATATTGTGTAAAATTCATGGGCAAGGTCATCATCATACCCCATTAGTATCTCAAAGAAGCCTGTAGGTTTTAACCCTGTACAGAAATTACCTGCATACGAATTCTAAATCACAGGAAAAATAAAAATGTGAGAGCATAACACATAAAACACATATACACAGAGATTTCCCACTGGATCTCAAAACCGAGACTACCAGCTTGATTTTTCATTATATTCCTTTCAATGTTACAATACATATTTATACATGCCGAAGCATCCAATACCATGGACCGAAAACCATCACGTCCAAAACTAGTGGACCGAAAAACCATAGGTAGGTTCGCCCAACCTAATATAGGGTCCAAAAAAAAATTTCTCGGGGCGCTGCCCTGAACCCCGTAGAGGGGGGCTACCCGCCCCCCTCAAACCCCCCAGACAGGGGGGGATGCCGCCCCCCCTCTAACCCCCCGGTTCACTACGTCGGTTAGTCATGGAAAGAATATAACACAGCCCAACAAAGCCTAGCCACTACTGGTTTTTAAAGATGTCAAATATATGGTGTTGGTGAATTCTCTTGGTATCTAAGGGTTCCCTTCTATTAAATCCTCCCCCCATTTCTTCTCTACTACTCCTTGATGCTATGTAGGTGTGCAATTTCAAAAATTTAGGCAATCTTAATGGTGAAATAGTGGCATAAGCGACGGTGAAATAGTGGCATAGTGATTGGTGATGGTGAGGAAGAAGGGTGCTCAAAGTTGTATTCACCAAGATATTTCTTTTATCTTAACCACAACAACCTCCAAAAGGATACCCTAATAATCAATTGATTTCTATATGCTCTTAATTTGAAGCAGACTATTCATGAAATTGTGTGTAGAAACAAAGGAGGAGGGTATCACTTACTCCTTATCATAGCAATTTTGGGTGTCTATGAATTTTTTGAGAGAGTATCAAGCCACCATGACTCCTTTTTCTCCTCTCAATTCCTTTTGTAGCTCCTCTCAACCCTCTTTTACCAACTGCAGGCCTTCCTGTAGCACTGTGCAGGTAGGGTTTGAAACTCCTCGGTGGCACTCTAGCTTCTCAATGCACTATATCGTCCTTCCTCCACCTATTTTTGGAATGAGTGATGGTGTAAATGGAGTCGATCCAACACATAATATCCTTTTTTGGTTAAAATCTTGGAGCATTGTGGTGAATTGGCATTAACATGAGTTTCTTATGTTGGACTGTTGTCCCCGCTAACTATAAACATCTCTCCATCCTCGTGATTATCACCCCAATCTTCAAGTACACCAATTTGTTTTGAGTTTAAATTTCCATATTGCATGAGTAACTTAACTCACACTTGATTTGACTAGTTGAGGATGGCCAAGTTCACTAGCCACCTCCTCCCTATTAAACAACTTTTCTCACTTAAAGCACATCTTTGTCATTTTTATGTAGAGGGAGGAGGTTAGGGTTTCCATGCCTAAGCCTACCTATGGATCAATTTATTACAGAGGTTTTCATGCTAGAGCTAGACCATACATCATTATGGACAATGGAGTTGACCTCTTTGACTTATTTCCTGTGCATTTCTTCATTTTTTATGTTTCCTTGACTGTTGTTGTTGCTATGTGTTTGCAGGGACTTCTTCCAATATCTAAGTTGTTGTTGATAGTGGAAAGACTCCTTGAGATTGAGGTGTCTCTTCATGGTTGTAAACTGAGCTTCATCATCCCTTTTGGTGGTGAAAAAAACATAAAATCAGTGTTTGTTTTGTGGTTGTATATGTTGGTACAGGAGGAGTTTTTTCCTGTAGAAGCCTCTTGT
This sequence comes from Pinus taeda, assembly GCA_000404065.3. Lineage (NCBI taxonomy): Eukaryota > Viridiplantae > Streptophyta > Pinopsida > Pinales > Pinaceae > Pinus > Pinus taeda. The sequence goes on along the minus strand of APFE031061256.1, from coordinate 48,102 downwards.
TCTCCCCTTTAAGTCTTCAATTGGCATGAGGGAGATGAGGGAGATGATAATGAGTGATGAGGATATGGTTAGAATCATGGAATAGTAGTGTAGGCACTGTAGGGATAAAAAGTGATAGCTTTTATGTTTTTTTTAACGTAGGACAAAGTGGAAACATTTGAGCAAACTTTTGGTGAAATGAGTGGGTGGATGATGGATGAGTGATGGAAAAGCCATAGGAGGACCCCCTTTACCATTTATTAGATTCATGATGGTATTTTTTATCATTTTCCTCCTCGTATGTCCTTCCTATAGCATTATAGTGCCTTCTTGTAGCAACACAGGTCCTTCCTGTAGCAACAAAGACAGGAGGTGAATGCCATATTTCTTGATGATGGGATGTTGGAGAGAGATAGTAATGTGAATGGAGAGGATTGATATGGGCTGTATAGATAGAGGAATGGATGGAACCCTATAGGTCTTGGCCTGTAACAACGAAATCTACCACTGTGTACAACTCTGCAAAACAAAGGAAAGGTTAGCAAATAGGATATAAGCTCCTTCCTTTTTTTCTCTTTCTTTTCTCTCTTTTTTTGGTTTTTATTTTCCTTTTTCTCAAGACACATGGGATGCCTTGGAGGAGGTTTTCAACCTACATGTCTGCCCTAGGTGCCTCAAGAGAGGTTTTCACTTAGGAATATTTATTATTATTATTATTATTATCTCCTAGGTTGCCTCAGAGAGGTTTTCAACTGAGGAGTTGGCCTCAGATTCCTAATAGAGGTTTTCATCCAGGATTTTTATTTTTATTCTCTCTCTCAAAAAAAAAAAAAAAAAAAAAAAAACAAAATTTCTAAAAGTGTTGTGGACTGGAAGCTATGAAACTCCCAATCACATTCAAATCCATGCTGATTGAACTGATAAATTCCTCCTTGGATAGAGGTATTCTATAAAAATTAAATCTGTAACCATTTACAATAAATGGGATGCCTTCCTCATCAATGATTCTTATATGGACATATCCATATTCACGAAATTCTTCCCCTAGGTATGGGACCAACCATATTATCATTAGCTTCCCTTTAAAATATTTGAACCTATAATCATATAACATGGCCTAATCCCCTTATTACAAATCGTTTCCTTGACATTCTTTTCATGCCAGAGCTTCCTTTGTAGCTATATGACCTCAGTGTGTAAGAGAGCTTGCATTATGAACTCATCTAAGCCATTTAGTTACAAAAGCATTTCTTGATGTATTGTGGTGACATCTAAGTCCAAGTACGTTGCAATTATCAAAGTGTTATATTCAAACTCAATAGAAAGAAGAGATTTCTTCCCATAAGCCAAATCATATGGAATGAATCCAATGGTGGTTTTCCAAGTGGTATTGTAGGCCCAAGTGGCCTCTACTAGTTTCTCTGCCCAATCTTTCATGCTTTTGTTAACAACTTTGGTGAGGATACTCTCTATTTCTCTATTTGTGACCTCTACTTTCCCATTTCCTTGAGGATGATAGGCAGTGGATGCCTTGTGCTTGATACAATTCTACCTCATGAGATCCTTAATCAAACTGGATGTGAACTATTCTCCTTGGTCAATGACTACCTCCCTTAAATACCCAAATTTATAGAATATTTTCTCTCTTAAACATTATGCCACTTTCTTCTCATTTTCTGCTTTGACTACCTTTGTCTCAACCCACTTTGTCAAGCAATCAATGCACACAATGGTGAACGTTTTATGCCCTAATGGTGTTTAAATTTTCCCAATGAAATCCATGCCCCACTAGTCAAATGGCTCTAAGGCTAGTTGAGGTTGTAGGGGCATTTCATCCCTGGGTGTGGGTTTTACTATTCTTTGGCATTGATCGCATCCAGTGGTATATCTCCTTGCATATTGATGTAAGGTGGGCAAATAGTAACCATCTTGTTAAACTTTAATTTTTGTCGTTTTTGCAACAAAATGACCTCCATAAGGACCATCATGACGTGCTGAGACATTGTCAAAGACCTCCTCCTCTCTTACGCATCTCCTCAAGATTTGGTTTGGTCCCAATCTAAAAATATTTCCCCTAATCCATGTGAAAGGGGAGATTTTCCTTACAAACCTACTTTTCTCCCTGGGTAATAGATTAAGAGGGAACCTCCCAGTAACCAAGTAATTTTCTATATTAGAAAACCAGGGAGAAAGCACTGATATAGAAAATAGGTACTCATATGGCAGTTGATCATCCACCATCTCTTCATTACCTACAAGCAAGGTTAACCTGGATAAAAAAAAATAAAAAAATAAAAAAATGAAACCATATTTTCTTTTCCTAGCTTGTCAATGATAGTCAAATCAAACTGTTGTAGCAATAACAACCACCTAATTATCCTAGCATTAACATTCGGCTTGTTCATCAAATATTTAATAGGTGCATGATCAGTATGAAAAAAAATTTGGTACCCAGTGATATAGTGCCTAAATTTGTTTAAAGAATGTACTACAATTAAGAGCTCTTTTTTAGTGATAGTGTAATTCATATTAGCTTTAGAAAAATTATTACTAATGAAGTAACTGACATAAGGAAAATTATCCTCTACATGTCGCAAGCCTCTCCACCCCCCCCCCCCCCCCAAACATATTTTTTCTGATGCATAGTATGTATATGGAAAGGACATGCCTAGTTGGGACCTTTTAGGATGAGTGAAGTAGTCAACTTTTCTTTCAACACTTCAAGGGCCTCTTGACAACTATTGGTCCAATAGAAATATGCATATTTGGAGAGTAAACCAAATAAAGGAGAAGCTACTTTACTAAAGTCTTTCATGAATCTCCTATAATACCTTACTAGTCCTACCTATAATACCTTGCTAGTCTTAATAATCTCCCGGCATCCCATTGCTTCTGAGGGGTAGGGACCCTTTTAATGATAGCATTTTTGTTTGGGTCCACCTGTATCCCTTCCCTAGAGCTGGAATGGCCAATAATAGTCCCCTCATTCATCAAGAACTCACATTTCTCAAGGCTTAGAGAAATATTAATTTCAATGCATTTTTTTCAAAACCTTGCAGAGATTGGAGAGAGCTTTATGGAAGTTACATCCATAAGGAGTGAAATCATCCATGTATATTTCCATAGAGTCATGAACCAATTCAACAAAAATACTCAAAACTACCCTCTAGAAAGTAGCAAGGGAATTTCACAAACCAAATGGAAGGACTCTATAAGGAAAGGTACCCCAAGGACATGTGAATGTGGTCTTGTCTTAGTCTTCAGGGCTAATCTGGATTTGATTATATCCATTAAATCCATCCATGAAGGAGAATAATTTCTTCCCTACAAGGCCATATATGACTTGGTCAATAAAGGGAAAGGGAAAATGGTCCTTATTTATGGCCTTGTTGATCTCCTTGTAATCCACATATATCCTCCACTTCCCATTATTCTTGGGAGCTAACATAAGAGGTGATACGTAATCACTATTTGAAATAGGGTATATGAACCTTGCATCCAGTAGTTTTTACAGTTCTTCCTTCATGAATCCCTCCTTGATGTAAATATGGTGGGTACAAATTGAGGGATGCACACCTTCATTTCCTTATATTCCAAAGCAAAAGCATCTAAAGTGCTCCTCAGCACTTTGCACAATTTCTCTTCTTGTTTGGTTGAGAGAGAAGGGTTGATCTTTAAGGTTTCGGATGGGACAAAATATACAGTATTGACATGGTCTGGACTTGAGTCAGTAGGGAATAAGTCATCCCATGGATTACTCTCATATCCTTTCATCAACTCATCAATGGGTATGGGAGTGGGAGGTTGATTCTAAAGGATGTAGACAATGAGATCATCTTCATCAGATTTCGCCCCTCCTATAATGATGTCCAGAGTACATATTGGGTGAGGGGTGTGTGATATAGTTCATCTCATTCCTCCTCTTCTAGCCACAAGGGTAATTCATGCTCAATGGAAGGTTGAGTAGGAGGATACAATACCAATTGTTTAGATAAATGTCCATTCTTAATGGTCATGTTTCCAACCCTATAACTAATGTAAGAATCAATAGTGGCTAACCATGGCCTTCCCAAGATGATAAGATAGCCATTGAACTTGGTTTTAGGCAGGAGAGCCGGGAAATCAGTAGGATACTCCCAAGAGTCAATGGAGACCATAACATCATCAACATATCCCTTAAGAGCTACTATGGATCTATCTGCAAGTTGCAACACTATGGTGGTCTTTCTCAAAGCTCCTTGGAGGTTTAGCTTTAGCATGGTTTCCTTAGTCATCATGTTGATGGCAACCCTAATATCAATCAGGTTCTTAGGGACTATAAGGCCATCAATGTGCACATCTACTACAAGGCCTCTATGGTCTAGATATTTCAAGAAGACACCCTCCTAAGCATCAAATCAGATAATTTCCCAACAACATTTATGGTGAGGGTGTCTATTTTTCTTCTCCCAGGATGTTTGAAACATTTCTCCTTGATGAGATTATTATATATGGGAACATCTTTAATAGCCTGGAGAAGGGGTATTTTAACACACAAATTCTTCAATTCTCCCAAAATTTTAACCTCTTATAGGGTGTTGTGGATAGGGTGGATCAACCTCTCAAGAAAAGGAGGTGGATTGACTTGAGGAACACTCTCTTCCTTCTCTCCTTCAAGCTCTTCAGGTGGAGAAGGTGGGTGGTTATTTGGAAGCACTCTCCTAGAACGAAGGTTGATCTTCCAGATTTCCATAGCATAAGTAAGGTAAGATGTCTCTCCACTATAGACCTATTGGGCGTGCTTGTTGTTCAAGTTCAGATTTGGCTGATTAGGAATTTGAGGTTGCTCAGGTGGAGTAGGATGAGTGAGTTGTGGCTAGGGTTGGGATGGAGGCAATAAAGCAAGAGATTGGTTTACTTGAGGCCTCCAACCTTGTGATGGGTTACCCCTTTCAAAATATTGGGGTGGATATGGCTGAAAAGGATGGTTGACAAGTTTAGGAGGACATGGAGGAGAATAAGGCCAAGAAGGGGTGTGGACCAGGATGGGTGAGTAGAAGAGTATCAAGGTTGCAATGGTGTATTCTAATATGCATTGTAATAAGAGTAGTGTGCACCTTGAATTCATTGTTGATATGGCCTAGGTCCTTGAGGTCTTCTTTGATTAATGAATCAAATTTTGTCTGACCCCCCTTCTGCTCCTTGATATATAAATTTTAGTCATGGAAAATAAGGGCACTTTTCTGTTGCATGATTTTCTTCACATACTAGGCAAACCTCTATGACATTTAAGGGGCACTCATTCCTAGGATGTCTTTTGGTGCATCTTAGATAGAAAATAAATAATGCCCTTTAATATTCCTCACATTTTCTTTTGATTTGGATGGTATCCATTTGCAGTGCAAAGGTATGCATAATTTCACTATTGAAATCCTCTAACATGTTTCCTAGCTCATTCTTAATGGAAGTTGTTGAGGGAGAGGAACTGACCAAGCCTTGGTTAGCCCTACCCTTCTTTCCAGCATGTCTAGAGTGATTCTTGAACGTCATTTTAATGTCATCATAGTATAACTGATAGATATCTCCCCCATACAGCATGTTTGGGGTATCTAACATGTCTTCCATAATCCCTCAGAGAAGAACTAGTTTGAGTGGTTCATTATCAAGGGTGGAGTTGGCCCTCCTATAAATGAGTTGAAATCTCTCATCATATTCTTCTAGGGATTAATCAAGTCCAAGAGTCATCCTAAAGATTTCTTCCTTGGTTTATTTGACCTACAATAGTCCCTGTACTTTTTATTAAAGGCTTCTTGCATTTGAGCCTAGGTAGTGATGCTACCCCTAGGCAGACCCATTAATCAGTGCAAGGCTACATCCTTAAGGGTAGAGGGGAATAAGTTCATCTTATGTTCATCAGAGGCATAATCAAAGGTCTTACAAATTCAAACATGAAGGTACCAGTGTCCTTAGAGGTTAAGCCATGGAATTGTGGAAGGGTAGTAGGGCTTACATGCTTCATTCTAGCATCTCAATTGGTCTCTATGATAGGTAAAACCTAAGTTTCCCCGTTTTCAGCCATATTTTGGGTAGGTGAAGTGAGTTCTTCTTCTTCCCCAATAGGTTCTTCAAAAATTTTAGGTTGCTCACATAGAGAGTCTTCTAACTCCCTTATAGTTAGAGAGGGAAGATGACAGTCACCAAAGAAGAGTGAAGGTTAACTTCTTGATGATGTGGGGTTTTTTGTAATAATTTATGTTATTTCTTCAAAACTATATGCAAAATAGAAAACAATTATTAGGCAGAAACAACATCTACCTAGACACCTCCCCGAGAATGGTGCCAAAAGGTGGTGAGCCTTGGTATTGCACCAAGAATGTTGCAACTCCCAAGGGCACCTCAACTAAAATTATCAACTTGGGGTTCATACAAACTTTGAGGTGACATTGTTATATGCATAGTAGATAGGATTCCACTCAGGCCACCCTCAGTTATGGCATTAGATCAAAAATTTCTCAAAGACCCTTCCTTCTACTGAATTAGAATGAAAGCTTGATAAAAGGAAAAATAGGAAATTTCTTCTAAGTATGAAAATAGAGATGCCAATGACTCAACTTTTAAAACCCTATCTACTTAATTCATGAAAAGATAAAGGCTAACCTACTTACAAAAATGAAGCTAAGTTATCTTCTAGAATTCGTCACACTACCTCATCTACTTACAAAAAAGAAACTAACCTATCTTGCATAATTTATCAAACTACCAATCAGAATCATAGGTACCATCTACCTAGTTCATACTTTCTCATAAATCAATAACCTATTTGCATGATAAAGAAAATAACTCTATTATGTTTTTGTAGTGAATACAAGGAATGTTTGGAGTGGCATAAGATATTTTCCTTATCATATTATCATAGCTGGAGGTCAGTATGCATCTATTTCAAGTCAAAGTTGCAGTGTGGGTTGAAACTTATGAAGAAAAAGGTTGATATAGTTTTGATACATGTGATTGCCACAAGAGGCCTGTAATGCTATAGGAGGGCATCTAAGTCGTTTTTTAAGGCGAAAACGTTAGCTAGAGGGTATGGAGAGGTGAATATTAGTTGATGAAAATGAAAGAAGGTTGTTTTTAGGCCCTAGCCAAGCTCAAGAGCTCTCGAAGGCCTATCTTGCACTAGGATGAGTACTCTTGGTGACCTAGACAAAATATCTTATAAAATAGGGGTTTTGGGACAGAGCTTGGAGGTGGAAGGAGAAGGTGAAAGAGCACAGAATGGAAGTGATGAATGTGCCCTTCCCTACATAATATAATTCATGGAAACCATTTATCTACTCACTGAACTAACTTATAAACAACAGAAATCAAATGTAAAATAGGATAACCAATACTAATCTATTTCCAAGAAATCTTAAACATAATCGTTTTTTGTTGTGGTTATGAATCCTTCCACTCATTATCCCACAAGAGAGGTGATGTATAGGTTGCAACCATAATATTTTATAGGTTAACTTCTACTGAAATGCAAGAAATTATGAATTTCTTAGAGTCAAGAAGAAACATAAGTATAAGAAGAGGGACCAAATCTTTGGGGTTAGGCCCAAACCCAAGGGTCTCGGCCCTCTGAAAATAATTCAGATGTAGATTAAAATCCAACTTCCCATTATCAAAAAGTGTAGGTCTAATACATCACACAAAAGTTGAAAATAACAATGTCAATGCTTGGAGTTGAATAGTTACACCTAGCTGAATAGAAAATTATAATCCTAATGATCGCTTCCTCTAGTTTATTTATACAAAATGGAAGTTGAAGAGTCTCCCTTGAAATTAGGAATTGGTCCCTCCTTGACCTCGAAAATGGTGGATATTTTTCTCCCTGGTCTTCACTTAGGCTAGGAGTCACTCGACTACCAATGACCTCGAGCTGGTGAACAAGGATATAGTGATCCCTAGCCAAGTTTAGGGAGTTAAGGAGGTGGAAAAACCCCCTATATTCTCTCCTACTTGTCTCCATTGAGCCCCTACATAATAATAGCCTAATAAATGCCTCATTTTCCTACAATTAAACCACATTAGGCCACATACTATAACAAACACCTTCTACTCCTCTTACTAAGCATAATATAAAGGAAAATATGAATTAATGCAAGATAAGGGTAGTTTTAAGGTTGGAGGATGGCATATTAATCTTCAAAATGTACTTATTGATGGGACTAATCAACAAGATTGTATTAATTTTTCCTTTATAATAAAATATAAGACAAAGACGATGACAGTGGTGGTTTTCTCCCACATTGGGTTTCCACCTAAAAATCCTAGTGTCCTCATGTTTTGATGTGTTTCTTATGTGTGATGGTTTATTATTTCCTTACTACTCATGGTTATTGTTCAATTAAATTCTAATGAAGTAATGACATATTGGTAAAATTAGAACATATGATGAAATATATGAAAAGTTAGCTAACTGGATATGTTAGCACCTGGATTGAAGCTCAGGCTAAAGGAAGGCAATGCCAGGGTAACCACAAACCACGCTTAGCCAAGTAGCTAGCCCTATTAGGCCAAGAGAGGGATCTCTCTATAAGTATCTCAGCCAAATTGACTAGGTCTAGAAATTGACATTGGGCTAGGTATAGTCGCACAAGGTTTTATTTGATTTTGAAGGGTTTTGTTGGATCAGGAGGAGCCAAACAGTTAGGGCAAGGAAATTAGGTCAAAACTACAGGGTGTTCGATGGGGCAAGGTAGGCACAATGATCATAACCTTAGGGTTTGATGGATGAGGTGGAAAGATAGGTGAGGAGCTAGGAAGAGCATGTAACCTCATGGATTCTTCCTAATTTGAAGAAAACACAGAATGTGAAATGTCTACCCAAAATATAGCATAAAAGTTATGGATTCTGCCTTTCAGACTTGTATACATTCACATAAAGAGTATGAAATGATGAAATGGAGTTAAAAATACATTTTAACACATGAAAAAATAAGAAAAATTGAACTGAGCATCATACCACATGGATCCTAAAGAAATAGGTACAATTTTTCATTAATCTCCTGTTGTAACTGGTACAAAATGATGTCTATCAAAGCCTCAGCATCCCACTGAGTCCAACCCCTACAATGACTGAGGAGAAGCATCAAATAGACCCAAATCAACTCATCCTAAGCTCAGGGAGTCGAATCCATGAGAGTAGGAGTTGTTTCTAACAAAATTTGAACTACTAACAACAAAATATGGTGGTCAAAGTGACTCATCCCTAATCCAAACAAACTGATACATTACACCTCATAAATTTGTTTTACCTAATGAATCTACCCTAGTAAGCTCTAGAAGCATCATAATTACTTTCAACTTATCAATTACAAGAGTAAAATCATCATTTTCCATGGTAGAAGTGAAAACTGGGTCGAATTTGCAGAATTCTGGGCAAAGTGTCAAATGTGCAGCGCCAAGTGTAGGTGCGCCCTTCAACTTCAGCTACACTTTTGGAGGCTTTCTCGATGTCCAAATTGAGCCCACAATAGCTTTTTGGAAATATCTACCTATATACTTTCCTTAAAAACTTGAATTTTTTAATTTGGATGTCATTTACCCAGTTAAAAACCAAATCTCCCAACACTGCTCAGCACGCAAGGCCCAGGGCAAAAAGAGGGCAGAAAGGTCGTTTTTTGGGTATTTTTTGACCTTTTGAACAACCAGTTCTCCTCCAAATCCTTAGAAAAATTACTGGGTGTATGTACTCATTACTATAAACCCAAAAATGTTGACCTTTTACTGAATAGATGCCTCAAAAAAGAGTGCAACGCCTAAGGCATTGCGCATTTGCCTTCCATGACTGTGCAAAAACTGAACTGAAAAACACAACAACTTCCTTCAAGCTCAAAAATGGTCCAACATGCCGAAAATTTTGTTTTTATGAATGATCAAAGGTTAGAGGCATATAGGGATGCCTCAGCAAGTATGTCAAGTCTCCTCTTCTCCTCTTGCTTGGTCAATTGTCAATTTTCTCATCAGCTCTTTGGAGCTTACTCCTTGCCACTTGGTTTCTCCTTGTGTAATACTTGGTCATCTTCCTTTGTAACTCAACATCTCTATTTTCTTTGTGCAAGAGGATCTCCAAGTTTGTGTTCACTTTCTCAAGCCAAGAATCTTTGTTCTCAGCTATGTCCTTGACCAATTGCTCATCTAGAGTGAGCTGCTCCTCCAATTCTGCCTCTTTTTGTCTTTCAAGCTCTAAGGTTTTTTTCAATACTCTTGTTCTTGGACTTTTTCTTTGTCCCTTTTCATCATCTGGCTCTCCATAATCTCCATAAGCCTCATCAAGCTAAAACTTGGCTTTCTCAGCCTCCATCTTTGCCTTGATGTACATGGTTTGCATCAACTCTTGCTTAACCTCTACCTACCTATTCTCTTGCTCATAAAAGGAGATAACATATTGGACTCTTTGTAAACTAACCTCAAGCTCCCTAATTTTGGCATTCTTTGCTCTCAAGGCAGCTTGAGAATATTTGTTCCCTCCTCATCACTAGTGTCCACAAGGAGAAACTCCTTTTCAATGTCATGTTCTTCATGTTGCTGTTTGACCTCTCCTTCCTCTACCATTTTTTCTTTACCTTTAACTTGTAATGTTGATGACGAAGGCAAGGCCCCTCCCACTTTCTGTGGGGTAAACACCTTCCTCTTTCCCCTCTGATAGGTGAAAGAAAATAGCTACAAAATATTCCTCTGTGGTATACTACTATGACCATGCTCAATGTGTACATCATGTCCCTCACTGCCATCATGCACATCATGTTCCTCATCACTATCATCATCTCCAATGGGTGAATGAATGGCTACATGAAATGGTGATGTAAATGGTGTGGAGGTGTCTGGTGAAGAATGATCCATTGAGGATGAGTGATAAGTAATTTGTGGTGAATGAGAAGAAGTAGATGGATGAGTGGAGGATGATGGAGGAATGTGGGGAGTTGGCTGAGTAGGTGGTTCATTGAATATTTCATTAGTTATGAAGGTCTCCCAAGAAATTCCTAGTTGATCTAAGTGATGGAGGACTATCATTTTGATAAGATAATGATGGAAAATACTATGCCTTTGATGAGTTGGATCCCTTTTCTGAGCAATATAAGTCATCTTGTCAATACTTCTGAAAAAGGTAATATGGAAAACTGAGCATTCTTACCCTAGTAAAGTGCATGAGAATCCTAATATAATATGAGTATGGTCTGGAAAACCTGCCCTCACATGTGAAATACCTCATGATGATCTTCATTAATGGCACATACTTGTCCAAAATATAAGAGAAATGGAAAATTCTTTTGTTATAATTTTGAACTTAGTCTTAAGATATGGCTCATAAAAATTGTGATGCAGATTTCTTTGCTTGAACCAATTCTCTCCTGCATTTGGAATTCTAGTGGTCTGTGATATGATGGCAGGAGATATAGTGAATGTGACCCCGGCTAAAGTGACCTGATTGTTTTGTGATTTGAGGATGAACTACTTGGTTAACTGCTGATGAAAATTCACCCTTTCAACCCTTTGGAAAAACTCAAAACAACCCATGTACTTGAAACATGATATTACAAGTGGTCATGCCATAAGTTCTATAGTACTAGTGGGTTCAAATCGGATAATTCTCCCTCATTTCTTGGTTGGAATCCTTGGTTGTCTTTCCCCTTCTTCTGAACTATTGTCTTCTGCCATGGTTTTTAGGTGAAAACTTGAGGGACTAATATATGTGTCAAGGTGAGTCAAACAATGAGGAGGTGGAGTGAAATCCAATCAGGATAAAAGAGAGCGTTGCTAGGGTTTCAAAATTTAGGGTGCCAATTTGCTTAAGTGATGGAGAAAAAGAGATATTGGGCCACTTACTTGTTGTATGCAGGTAATTGAAGCTTTTGTGGCTTGATAAAATGAAGGAAAGTGGTGTTTTGGCGCTCCTAGGGTTTTCCAAGCTCCTTTGGCTAAACGCACAGCACCAAGTGCCAGGGCGCAGCATCCTTAGAAAATGTGCCCTTCAATGCACAGGTGCATAGCATCCAACTGAAACGCACATTGCCTCTGAAATTTTAAAAATCTCACTCAATTTCCTCTTTGGCAAGGAGATATTAGGGTGAAAAAGAGCTAATGAAGTTTGAAATATGCCTTGAAGATTTTATATAGAAGATGAGTTTGATTTTTCCTTAGAAAAACCCACTTTATAATGTTTGTTTGGAACCTTTTACTTTGTCTTCAAATCTTTGTTTGATGCTTCTTTTCCTTTATCTATTTTCGGGTGGATGATGCTTTGATTGAGTTGATTTCTTGAATGGCTCATTTATTGCAACAAGGAGAAATGCTTGGGTATCTTATGGGAACAATTATTACATAAAATGACTCGAATTACATCAAAAGTATGAAAAAACTAAAATACTTTGTTTTCATCTCAAAAACGTATTTTTGAGATGAAAATTACATCAGTGAAATAAGAGCTTTGTACAATAACCATGACTTACTACCAATCACTCTTTGTTTATTGGTCTTCCTCACACATTTGTTGCCCTTTATTTACACTAAAACTATGCTTTTGACCTTGGAAATGAACCCTAAGACCTAATGGAAACATGACTGCCTTGACTCTAAAAATAACATAACTGAAGCCATAACTGAATGCAACATAACTGAAACCATAACTGAATTCAACATGGAGATGGGTCAAAAAATGTACCTCATGAGGGAAAATTTGATTTTCTGAGAAGAAGACAACCATCAGTGGACCATTGTGGCATGACCTAGTGGAATAATCAAAAATTTAGTATGAGACACCTAAAATGAAAATGCAAAGAGCAGATTTTATCCCTAATGGAAGTATACATATACTGACACTAACAGGATATACATTGTTTTCTTTCATCATAGTCGCATACATACGCTATTTTACTTAATGACAATAGCATATATAAATCTGAATAAGAAATTGAAAGGTTTAAGTGAGTTTTAAAATATTGATTAACCCCCCTGCCCCTTCCCCTCTCAAAATGTGTTCCCAACTATTTCTATCATAGCAGGTCACTTTAGCTTAAGCTTAACTGCTTGGAGTGGATCAAGGATGATGGGAAAGAAGAAGATAGCTCGAAGGAAGGAGTCAGAAAATAATGGTAGTGATAGTGATATATCAGATGCAATGATAGTTACATATGTTAGCAAATATCCAATTATGGGAGAACCCAATTTTCTATTGATCAAGAATGAAGAAGATGGTAAAAAAGAACTTTCAAGTATGGGTTTTTGTTCTAATTTTGGTACATTTCCTTGTCTATGTAATAATTATGATAGTGAATCACTAAAATTTCACTCATGGGTAAAAGTGAAATAAATCATTATAACGATAAAAAAATAAAATAAAAATAAAAATAAAAATAAAAAAAAAATAAAAAAAATGATGGCCCTTGAAGCAGAAGAACAAGGCAAGTAAAAAACAATGGGCAATGAAGGCATACCTATGCTAAGCAATGTTAATTATCAATAATGGAAAGAAAATATGAAGTATAATCTAATGAACCATGATGTTTTGTATTTATTATGCAATGGCTTCACCAAAATTCCTCCATCAGACAAAGAAGTGCAAAAGAACAATAAGGAATTAAGTGACATCATTAATAGCGTACCTGATTCAGCATTAAATAGGGTTATGCATTATGCAATTGCAAAGGAAGTATGGGATAAGCTATAGGAAATCCATGAAGGAAGAACAAAGGAATATTGTTCATCAGAAGAACCAATAGATAACCTTATTTCTAAAGAAAATAATGATGCATTAAAGATGCGTATGTTACAAATTCAGAAAAAGACAGAATAGAGGAAGTTCTTAATCTTAGAATAAAACTTGATCTTTCTTTGAAAAATATTATTAATCCTAAAGATAAGTTGTAGGAATAGGATAACATGGATCATATTAAATCATTAAATGTTGCATTAGAATATAAACAATATTGAGGGCCTTGCAGTAGATATTGTCTCTCTAAAAGCATATCATGAAAAGTAAAATAAGTGAAATGAAGAACTACTCCAAGCTTTTGAAGAACAAGAGAATGGGTTGAAGGAACAAACTATCAACTTAAAGGAGAAAATGGTAGAAGGAAGAAAGACTGAAGAAGGAATTAGAAATAAGTATCTTGACAAGGAAAAGCAATACCAAAGAATGGAGGTTGAGGTAAATATTCTAAAACGTAAATTAGAAGAAAAGGATAAAAACTTGAGATTTAACGATAGTACTAAGATTTTGGATAAAATTCTTAGTAGTCAAAGTTCTCCCGCCATTAAATCTGGTATTGGTTTTCATGAAATTGTAAAAGGAGAATCTAGTTGACAGGCCTGTACAAGGATCTTGAAAGATAACAATATGAAATCTGAAATTCCTATCACAGAACTTAGAAGTCAACCAGATCAACATCCAAAGAATATGAATTCTCAAAAGAAATCATTTGCTCCCAATAATAGATACTTTAATCAATTCTCTCCTTTGATCAATAATGCTAAATGTTTTATATGTCATAATTATGGACACACTGTAGCCAATTACATAAGCAAATTGTTTCAATATCATGAAAATAACTAATTCACAGAAAGATCATCAACCCATAAGTACTCAGGCTTCTTTAAGGGATAGTTTTTTTCTTGCAACATATTTGGTCACAAAGCTATTGATTGCAATAGAAGGAATATGAAACATAAATATTATGATTCCTTTTCTCATATAACATGTTATGCTTTTAACAAGTTTGGGCATGTAGCAAAAGAATTCAGGAACAAATCTATGGATTTCTTCAAACAACATGGCAAGAAATAAAATAAGAATATTGATGTCAAAAGACCTCAGAAAGATAGATCCACCAACATTTCTCATAATAATAAGAAATAAGAATAATGGATAAGGTGTGGTCTTGCTCTCTGCTTGTTTGAAGAATAAGATGAATGGTACATAGACAATGAATTCTCTCATCACATGAATAGAGATAAGCATTACATGTAGTCTCCCAAGAAAAACCAATATGGTAAGGTTATTCTTTGAAATAATGCTCCAACAAAAGTTCTAGAAAAAGGTAGAGGCAAAATTAATAAACATAGAGGAGTAGTTGATACTTTATTAGTTCAAGGGCTAAATAAGAATATTCTAAGTGTAGGTCAAATGGCGAATAAAGGAAATATAATTTTCTTTACATCAACTAATTAGAAGGTTATGGATGAAGAAACTAGAAAATTCATAGCAATAGGACACAAAAATCTAAAAAAATATACATGTTTAAAGAACTGAATTCTCACAAAAATAGGAGGATTTAGACTCAGAGTAAAAGAAGATCATCTCTAATACAGTGCATTGTTCTTAAAAGAATACTTCTCATAGTGAATGCAGAAGTGATGAGAGGTACATGACCGCATGAAGAGCAGGAAATGATCATCAGGTCCTCAAGATCAGTGATGTATGATATTAGGTGGAGTTATACATATGAATATTTTGATGATCATTCCCATGTTGATTTGATATTCATGTTTCTTATATTACTGACAGTGTATATGATGTAGTAACACTAAAATATGAACATACAGTACAGGCTCAGGGAGAGTTGTGGCTATGAAAGTTCAACATTTTACTTTCTGTACGCGGATATCATAAAGGGAAGTCACATATATACGCGAGTTTGGGTCTAGATAGTTATTTAAGTCTATCTGAGATGAAGAAACTATGGGATATACTTAGGGAGAAGTTATGATATACTTCAGTTAGTTATTATTTGACTTTGTAGTTATGACATTACTTGGTTACAGTCTATTGATGCTCAGATACCACTTAGAAGTAGTATTGTCTTGTGATGGTTTGTAAGTTGGTGCAATATGACATTGTTTCCTTGGCTCTTTTGATGGCTTACTAATTAATGAAGATAGGTATGAGCATATCTGACAGTGAATAATTGGAACAGGTTCAGGGGGAGCATTTTCTATGCTTCTAATGATGCACAGTTCACATTATTATTTCTTGATAATTCCTTGTTGCATGATGATGTTCATGATAAGTATACATATCATTGATGATGGGTATTTGTTGCTGCTAAAGGAACATAAGATGTTTTTATTTTGTCTTGGATAAAGATGCACTTAGTGGAGTTAATTCTCAATGAAGAGGATATGCATGCCACGGTCCATATTTTGATGATGATGAGTTTCACGTACTAGTTATATATTGTTGTCATTATGATGCATAGTTTGAATATGATGTAGTTGTGGATAATGTCTATAGTGTTTTTCTTGGTTCTCACAAATGTTACATGTTTATGATACATGTACATGATATGCTACACATGGTATGTTTCTTGAGGATTATGGTTTTTCATATATAAAGCACGTTCATCTTGATGAGATCAAGGAGATGGGATACTAATAGAGATTGACTATAAAAACTCATCATTATTGGTTGATGATGATGAATTCTTTCATATTTATATGTCATAGGATATCAAAGTTGGATGGTTTCTTGAGTTGCATATTGGTGAATTTGTTTATGATGTGATAATTCTTCTTTCATGAAGATAATGGGACAAAAGAATGATATTGAATTCTAACTCTTCATATATGAAGAAGTAGGGTACATGAAGATAAGAGGATGGTTATTGATATACTACTACTACAACTGTTGGGTGATCCTTGGAGACATTGCATATTTAGTCACGTATTGATGCTTGAAAGATTTAGTCACATGGTGGTGATGATTGATGCTACATTGTCCTATCTTACTTTATGTTGATATTCTTGGTTTTCATATATGTTATTGATGCATAAAGAGATATGTAGTTATGCTGCAAAATATCTATATGTCTTTGATGTACGTGGATTGAGGCTTCTTCTACAAAGGGAAAGAGCAAGTTGACCTTGATGAGGTAAAGGGAATGATTTGGTAACATATCTCTATGGAATAATTTGGTAGTGATGCATACTTGGTCACAGGTTGATGATATTGAAGCTACATTGTTTTATATTGCATATTGATGATGAGGATGTGTGTGTTGTTGTTCACATTGTTTCTATCTAGGTTGCAAGATCCTATGATGACTATTATGGTATTTCTAACACATGGTTGAGGTCCTTGTATTTGGTTTTGATCATAAATGTCATATATATCTCTTGATGTAAAGGTCATGTAAAGAAATATGATGTAATAATTGTAATATTGATTCATTTTTGGACTATTGGAGTCAATTCAATTATGTATTTATTCCCATTTTGTGCATTTTATGTAATGTTGAGTCAAATAAGTAACCTAACTATGCTGGGTGATTGATGTAAGCATGAGTTCTTGGTGATAGGAAAGGTCATGTTTGGTTGAGTCATATAGTCATGTACTTCATTTAAAATCTTCTGGAAGATTCAACATACACTCAGGGGGAGTATGGTCAGTATTCATATTCAACATATCAGACCTACGATGATCTTCAACCCTTTTCCCTTGATGTCAAAGGGGCAGAGTAGCTTGGTATTTTGGTATGTCTACATATGTGTTTATAGGTACTTACAGGGGATGGCAAACAAACACCAAAGTGGTTTCCATCAAGTCCAAAGGGGGAGATTGTTGGCATTATGACTAATGTGGTATCCTTGATGGAAACTTAAGATGATAAAGATGTCAACATGATGATTATGTAGTGTGATAGAGAGAATGGAAAAATGTTGTCCTTGATGGAAACCTAGTTGATAAATCAACATGATGGTTATACATATACTACAAGTGAAATGGAAAAAGGAATACCAGTTCAGAGACATAAATATTATAAAGGTAAATTTTAGGAAAGTACACACTGGTCATGTGAAGAAAATTTGTGTGCATACGTAGGTATGATGAAGAGAAGTCACATAAAACTTCCACACCATGGTACTATGAATACTAAGGGTCTCTAACATGGTAATGGACCACATTTTTGAGTAGGACAATGGATATTTTATCCCGTCAAAGAATACCATCAACATTACTAAAGGATTGATGGTATGCAACCAACTCATAAAATAGAAGAAAAGATAGATCAACGCCTTCAAAATCAGCCTCTTCGAGGGAGCAACCTCCTTTACATTACAAAAATGAACAATTCTTGGATGATACTAATGACAAAACCTCCTTTCTATATATAGGAGTCTAAGGGGTCACAATATAATCAAAGTCATCATAACAATAATAATATAAGGGCACAACAATAACAATAGTGGACTTCTATGGGGCACAATAATAACAATATGGGAACAAGAGGGGCACAACAATAACAACAAGGGCTACAACGACAATAGTAATGGGGGAAACACTAGTATTATAGGAACCTAACATTCCCCTCTCGTTCAAAAAAGTGTTGTCCTCAATGCTTGAGTAGTTCTAGATGCTTTTGTATAAGATTCTCACCCTCCCATGTGGAATCTTCAGGCGCTAAGTTCTTCCACTTGATGAGATACTCCGAAATTGATCAATTTCGTAGTTGTCAAGTTCCTGTTTCTATGATTTCTTCAGGTTCCAATATGATTTTTCCTTCCTCTTCAAGTTCTAGAAATATTGTTTGAACTGGGAGTTTGTCACCTATAACCTTCTTTAAGCAACATGGAAAATTGGGTGCACTCGGGAAGCTGCAAGAAGCTCCAATTTGTATGCCATAGTACCAATCTTTTGCAACACCTTTTTACGAACCATAAGACTTTGGTGATAATTTATTATCCTTCTTAGCTTGCTTGAGGGGCATTTGTTTATATGGTTTTAGCCGTAGGAATACCCAATCACCTACATCAAAACTTCTTTCACTGTGATGTTAATATGCAAGTTGATTCATTTTATTATGCGCCAAAGTGAGGTTATCCTTTAAGAGTTGGAGAACCTGTTGTTGATGCTTGATGTGATCTTCCATTGCTTGAGTCTTACAATTTTCTCTTAAATATGATGTGATGGATGGTGGATGGTATCCATAAAGTGCCATAAATGGGGTCATTTTTTTTGTAGTATGGAAGGAAGTGTTATACCACCATTTAACCAGAGGCAATGATTTGACCCATTGTGTCTATTTATCATATACAAAGCAACTACGATATCCTTCCAAACATTTGTTTACTATCTCATTTTGCCCATCAGATTGAGTATGATAAGATGAGCTATGAGCTAACTTAGTACCAAGACAAGAAAATAATTATGTCCAAAACTTTCGAGTGAAAATGGGATCTCTATTGCTTACAATAATCTTTGGGTTTCCATGTAACTTTTGAATTGTTTCCATAAATGCAGTAGAAACTGCACTTGCTTTAAATGGATGTGATGATACACAAAAGTGTGCATACTTGGTAATTCTGTCAACTACCACCATGATGACACTCTTTCCTTCACACTTGGGTAAACCTGTGATAAAATCCATTGAAACCTCCTCCCAATGTTGGCTTGGAATGGATAAAGGTTGTAATAGACCTGAGGTATTAATTTTTTCAACTTTATTTTGTTGGAAAACCAAACATTCTGCCACAAACTTTTGAATATTCGATTTAAGGCCATCCCAAAAAAATTCCTTCTTAACCTGTGGTAAGTTTTTAAAAATATTGAGTGCCCTCCTAAGGGAGAGGTGTGCAATTACATAAGAATCTTTTGTTTGAGTTGGAAATTCTTAAATAGGTATAAGTGATCTTTGTACCATAATGAATCATTTTTCCAGCTAAATGTATCAAATGTACTAGGATATTGTTGTAACTTTTGAATAAGTTTCTGTGAAGTTTCCACACATGTTCATCATTATTCCATTCATCCCTTGCTTCATTTATCCAATCTGGTTGGATAATAGAAATGGCGCAAAGCAATGTTTCCACATCCTCATCCTTTATTGAGAGTGCATTTGCCACAAAATTTTGCTTCTCTTTTTTGTAGATGATTTCAAAGTCATAACCCAACATCTTTGTGACCCATTTTTGCTACCCTTTTGAAGATAATATTTGTTCTAAATGTATTTAAGACTATCATGATCTGTTTTTACCTTGAAGTGTCTTCCCATTAGGTAGGGTTTCCATTTCCTAAGTGCATGTAGTATTTCCAACATTTCCTTCTCATAAATAGCTTTGTGTAAATACTTTCCTTTGATTGGACGACTTTCAAAAGCAATGGGTCTTTCTTCTTGCATTAGAACAGCACCAATTCCATTTCTTGAGGCATCACATTCCACAATAAATGTTTTTTTGAAGTCTAGGGTAGCTAAGACCAGTTCTCGGCACATTGCCTCTTTAAGATGTTCAAAGGCTTTCATTACTTTTGGAGTCCATGAAAATGCATCTTTCTTAAATAATTTTGTTAGAGGTGTGCGATAATACCCTGCCAACCCGATAACTCCTCGTAGATGCTTTATGGATGTGGGGATTTTCCATTCCTTAATGGCTTTAATTTTTCTAAGGTCTACCTTAACACATTCATGAGATACAATATGACACAGATATTCCACCTCTTATACTCCAAAGAAACATTTGGAGCTTTTTTCATAAAATTGTTTATCCTCCAATAGTTTGAGCACCTTGTCAACATGTTGAACATGATCCTTCCAAAACTTGTTGTAGATTAGTATATCGTCAAAAAATACTAACACAAATTTTCTAAGGAAAGGTTTTAAAATGAAATTCATCAAACCTTGAAATGTAGAAGGTGCATTGGTAAGGCCAAAAGGCATGACCAAAAATTCATAATGACCCTCATGAGTTCTAAATGTTGTTTTCAAAATGTCTTTAGTCATCATTCTGATTTGATGATATCCTGAACGAATATCCAACTTGATGAAGTAAATTGATCAATGCAATTCATCCAATAATTCATCAATGACAGGAATGGGAAAATTATCTTTAATAATGAGCTTTTTTAGCTCCCTATAATATGGAAACATGCACCATGACCCATCCTTCTTGTGCACCAATACTACTGGAGCAGAGAAAGAACTTTAACTAATTTGAATTATACCAGCCTCTAGAATTTCTGTAACCATATGTTCAATTTCACTCTTTTGGGCATAGAGATATCTGTAAGGCCTGATGTTTGGAGCAACACTTCCTGGAATCAAATGAATAGCATGATCATGATCACAAGTAGGTGGGAGGGCTTTGGGAGTCTCAAATACCTTGGAATGATTGTCCAAGAATTTTTGGAGATCTTGAGAAATATATGATTTCGATGTGGGAACCTCTAGCAAACATAATTGTGCAATTACACCTCATTATTCTTTCTTTAGAAGCTTTATCATTTCGTTAGAGCTGATTATATTTCTTGGTTTCCCTATGATACCCCTTAATTAAACTTCCTTTCCTTTCAAAGAAAATTTCCTGAAAAATTCTTGAAAATTAAAAGCTATTGTACCCAAGGATTGTAGCCTTTGGACTCCTAATACAACATCAGCACCACCCATTGGAATGGAAAGAATTGGACTATTTAATACATATTCTCCCATGGATAGCTTGATATTATGACACTTTCCAAAGAAATTTATGGTTCCTCCACTTGCAACCATCACTTGACACTCTGGTGTTGGATATAGAAAGCTATTCAATTCCTTGGCTATCTTACAATGAATAAAATTATGGGTGTTTCCCGAATCAATCAACACTATTACCTTTTTCTTCTTTATATGTCCTTCTATATTGATAGTTTAAGCCAATGCATTACAAGATATGGTTGGATTCATTTCTTCTTTATCTAGGGTTTGTTCCTGGTGTATATCCTCTTCTTTTAACATTTCCTATTCCTTTTCTTCCTCCTCTTCACAATCTATGTGAAATAATTTCTTCTCAGCACACTTATGACCTTTAGTGTATTTTCTATCACAATTGTAACAAAGCCCTTTTACTCTTTTTTCTTCCAATTTTTGTGGTGTCAACCTTGTAAGTTGTGGAAGGCTAGGAGCAACAACACTTCCATATTTATAGCTGTGAGTGGTAGGCTTCCTTGTTTTCATAATTTTGGTTTCCATTTTTCTTGCCAACCTAAATGCCTTCTCCAATGAATCAGGTTCCCAAAGGTGAATCTCATGTTGTATGTTATCCTTTAAAGTCCATATGAACACATCAATCTTATGCTCCTTTGGAATATCTTTTACCCTTATATTCAATTTTTGGAAGTCCTCAATGTGCTCCATTATTGAACCCTTTTGTTTGAGATTTATCAATTGGCTAAAAAAGGTGTTCCTTTTTGTATCCTCAAAATGTGCTATCATTTCTTCTGTAAAAATTTCCCAAGTGACAATTTGTTTACAAGAGCAAAGCCATCAATACCATACAAACTGATTTGGTTCCAAATATAAAGTTGCAATGCATACCTTTTGTGTGTTTTGCACATTATGGAGATCGAAATATTGTTCCATCTATAGTATCCATGTTACGAGATCCTTGCCATCGTAATTCCTCATATCGATCTTTGGAACGTGGTGGGTCTTTGTTCCAATGTTAGAGTCTATGAAATCATGATCAACATTTCTTTTTTTTTCACCGTGATTTTCCTCTACTACCTTTCTGCCATTACGAAGCCTTTCTTGTAGCAACTTTGTCAAACCTTGCACATCTTTCTTCAAATCTTCAATGTTATCATTCTTCGAATCATGATGAACATTTGTTTTGTTCTCGTTATGAGTTTCCTCTACTACTTTTTCGCCATTATGAAGCCTTTCTTGTAGCAACTTTTTCAAGTCTTCTTTCCAACCTCCCATGTCTTTCTTTCAATCTTCATTGTCTTTCATACCATCTATCTTAGCTTCCATGCCTTTCTTTAAACCATCCATCTTAGCTTCTGTTACTTTTTGTGAGAGCGAAATTTGCTGCACTTGGTCTCATAATTTTGGTATATCATGTTGCATTTCATTTGTTGGCTTGTAGGGGCTTGACCCAGGTTCAGAGATGGTTTAGCCAAACAAATCCCGGTACTACTGGCCCTTTTGGCAATATTCTATGGAGCGAAGACTGAGGTCTCACCCGAAGTAGTATGGGAGGGTGCTAGAACTAGGTTTCTGCACCCTAGAGATGTCTGATGATTTTCAGTGGTCTGTAGATTTACCCTACACGCACGTTGCTACGCGCATCTATTAGTACCTTGTAGCCTGCGATGCTACCTTCACACAGCCTTGCTCGAGACGTGATCCGTGTTATTACCCAATCCCTTACTGTAAACCCGATACTAGTCGATAACTCAACTTATTAGTATGTGTCTAGTTATATTTAACATTGTTCATCATTCTTATAAGTGCGCATGATAAAGAAAACAATATAATTAAACAGGAAGTAGCACAAGAACAGATACATAAGATTTGGAATCAAAATTCTCTTTATTATTCTTCTTCCTTGGTTATAGACTCGACTCCACCCTAAGCAATTAGTTGCAGGGGTCTGCGCACTCAGCTGCGGACTCTATTAGGCCTCTGTGCACTCAGTTGTAAAGCCTCTTCCTACTACTACGACCCAAAGCACTTAGACCTTTACTCTATGCTCGCTATATTCTAGACTCCATTCATTTCCATGTATCTCTCCTTCTCTTTACAACCTAGGGCCTTGCTCTATTTATACAATCCCATGGTCCGCAGTGTTATATACCTAGGGGGATAATATGGGGTACCAAGGGAGGTACCCAAGGTAATAATGTAATAATGGGAGGGGCCATAGTAATAAATAAGGTGGTTAACCCATGTCATGTAAGGGACCACAAGTAGTTAATAATAATGTAAGGGGCCCATGGTATTAGTTGATGGTATGAGGAAACCATTGTAATGATGCATGGTATTGTATGTATGAGGCCTATATAGAGGCTAGAGACTCCACATGGAGAGATATGAAGAGAAGCATTCTTGTATGAACAGGCATATGGCTTGTGGAGTATTCTCCTTCCTTAAGGAGTGAATGTAAGGTGTTGCCCTACCTTAAGGGTTTGATAATAAAGAAGCATTTCTATCTTATTTCTGGGTTTATTTGCATTATCTTATATTTTCATATCAGATCTATATATTTCCGGGTTAGAGCTACAACAAGTGGTATCAGAGCCAGGTTTTCCTATCAAATCATCTTCGTCTGAGGAAGAATTGGGTTTATATTTACCTGAATTCAAACCTCAAGATTTCATTAATCCAACTCCTTATTCTATTCCATCATCCTCAACTACTTTTGAAGAGACATTTTTTGTCTACTCGAATCCTTTATTTGAAAATAAGGAAGACTTCCCACCAGGAGTTCAAAAATTGGTTATTAAAACCCCTTTCAAACCCTTAAAGAGGTATCCTCCCTCTCCTCCACACATTAATACACCTACTGACTCATCTTCAAATCCTTCGTCTTCATCATCTTCTTCCTCATCAACATCCACTCACACACCCCATACTCCTTCTGTTGTCATGGCTTTTCAACCCATTGTTCAAGCTAGGTATGTTGCCCTAGTTCTCCCTATAAACTTGGGAAATTTTCCTGATGGATACTTCAAGCATTTGCCAAGATTTAATGGAGAATCGGGACCCTCGGCAGAAGACCATGTGTCAGCCTTCCTAGATTTTGTTGACAATATGAACATTGAAGAGGAAAATTTTTATATGAGATTATTTGTATAGTCCCTAGAAGGAAATGTTAGGATCTAGTTTAGGCGGATCAGAGCTGACTCTATCAGAATCTAGAATGAACTCATAACCATCTTCAAAAATCAATGGGGGGTAAATAAAGATCATGTTTACTTCCTTACTGAATTTGAGGAACTAAAGAGAAACCCAGGAGAACCAGTTGTTGAATTCATTAAAAGATTCAACAAGCTCTATCATAAAATGCTTGCTGATTGTAAACCACCAGTAGCAAATGCAAAGGTTAGATTCTCTAAAGAATTTGATGATGACTTTGCATGCATGCTAAGAGAAAGGTTTTCTAATACCTTAGAAGACATGCAGACAAATGTTATTGAGGTAGAAGCCAATAGGTCAGCTTCTGGTAAACTTAAGGCTAAAGCAAAAAAAGAAGAAAGAAAATTGAAAGCTAAGATAGATGATTCATCCTCCTCCAAATCTAAACTAGAAGATCAGAAAATTGATGAAATTACATCTTTGCTTACGAACCTTTCTAACAGAATTTCAAAAATTGAAACTCGGCCTAGAGTTCCTCAACAAAATTTTGTTAGACGTCAATCTAAAACTGAATTCAGATGAGCTCCTCAAATGTAAATTATTCAGAGACCAAGTTCTAACCAAAACATATAGCCACCCTTGCTTATTGATGATCAACAATCACAAGATACAGGCCCTTTAATTACTGAATATCTCAATAATATTGATTCTTCAACAATACAAATGGACATAGTTCGTTCATCTTCATCTCAATCTTTCGAACTAGAAGTATGAGATACTCAAATTTCCAGTTACCAAGAATTCTCTGAATTTTTAATTGTAGAATTGAATAAGAGGTATGATCTAAGACCTAGATCAGATCCTGGTAGACCTCCAAAATCCACCAACATAATTAAACTTGCAATGAAAAGCATTCAAACACAAACTTCAACCCCTCAGACTACAGATTCATACAAGTGTCTAAATGGATACAGTCTTCTAGTGTAGATGCGGAGGGAGATGTTATTAGTCTGCAGGATGAAAAACCATTGGTTGTATTTGGCCCTAGTTCGAATATGATCGATGAAATTATTCCAACATTTTATGTAACATTAAAAGGTCATGATTTTCTTTTGTATAATTGTATGTTGGATTCTGGAGCCTCTCATAACCTTATGCCAAAGGTAATAATGGACCAGCTTCAGTTACAAGTCACCCGTAACTATCATGACCTTTACACCTTTGAATCAAATAAAGTACCTTCCTAGGCTTGATCAAAGACCTAGTTATGACCATAGCTCAAATACCTGTCAAAGTATAGTTTTAGACATTGTTGTCACTGATATTCCCTCCAAGTTTGGCATGCTTCTATCTAGATCATGATGTGCTAAACTTGGAGGGTTGCTTTAGATGGACATGTCTTTTACTACTATCCCAGTCTATGGAGGTGAGCACTTAAGGTTATATAGGGAAGTATGTTTCCTTCATACTGTTTGTAGGTCTGATTAAGCAAAGAACCACCCTATCTATGCAATAGATCAGGATTTTGGTTGTTTTCACTTGTCTTCACAAAATGCATCGAACACTCAACTTTCCATTGAAAATATCATTTCCCAACCTAAAATTGCAGAATGAGGTATCTGGAAACTTTATTTTGATGGATTTTGCTCAAAGGAAGGAGTAGGAGCAGGAATTTTTCTTATATCACCAAATAAAGAAAACATAACTCAGTCATGTAAACTTGAATTTGAAGTCACTAACAATGTGGCTGAGTATGAGGATTTTCTTCTTGGTCTTGAGTTAGCTAGGAGTCTAAAATTCCAAAACTTGAGTGTCTTTTCTGACTCTAAGCTTATAGTAAACCAAGTTTGAAATTTATGCCAAACTAAACACCCAAGGCTTAGGTCCTACATAAATGAAGTTTGGGACGCAATTGAGAATTTCTACCAAGGTTTTACATAATTGTTATTCCTAGATATGAAAACATGCATGTTGATTCACTAGTTGTCTCAACAATCTCCTTCAAAATCCATGAGCCAGTATTGTTATAATATCAAATCCAAGTCAAGTAATGGCCATCAATTCCTCATAACCTTAAACAATGGCAGATTTTTGAAGATGGTGAACAATTAAAATCTTTTCTTCAAGTCATTGATGAATTTTCAAATATGCAAATTGAAGAAGATCAACAATTATCCAAGAATTAGATCAACAGACTCCAGAAACATCATTCAGTCCTAAAATTCTTGATCACGATATCATACAGTTATCTAATAATTTTATCCCTAAAGGATTAGTCCCATTGGAAAAATGATTTGATAACAATGATGTTTCTAAAAATCCTTTGTTTCACTCACCAGAAGAGGAAATCGAAGAATGTAATATTGGGACTTTGGATGATGTGAGAAATGTTAAATTGTCTTCAACTTTACCTTCAAATGTTAAATTCAAATACCTGAATCTTTGTAAGAACTATAAAGATGTTTTTACCTGGTCTTATAATGAACTGAAAACTTATGACACATCTTTGATTGAGCATAAGATTCCTTTGAAACCAAAAGAAAAACCATTTCAACAAAAGTTAAGAAGAATTAATCCCATACTATTTCCAACCATTGAAAAGGAACTTAAAAAGTTGCTCGATGCTCATATCATATTGCCATTAAGGTATTCTAATTGGGTAACCAACCTAGTTCCTGTTAGGAAGAAGAATGGTGAAATTATACTATGTGTAGATGTCTGAAACCTGAACAAATCGTCCTTAAAAGATAACTATCCATTGCCTAAAATGGACCATCTAGTTCAAGAAGTTTCAGGTGCCAATAGGATCTCTATGTTAGATGGATTTTCTGGTTACAATCAGATCATGGTAAGTGAAGCTGATCAAGACAAAACTGCTTTCACCACACCATGGGGTACATTTATGGGTGCCAGAATGTCATTCGGGTTAACCAATGTTGGCGCCACTTTCCAAAGAGCCATGGACATTTAATTTGTAGGTAAAACATCTCAATTTACTATCATTTATTTAGATGATTTAATTGTTTTCTCTGATTCTGATGAAAGTCATTTAAAACACTTGAGCAAGGCTTTTGACAAGTGCAGGAAATTTGGCATATCAATCAATCTCAAGAAATATTTGTTTGTTGTGAAGGAAGGGAAAATATTGGGGCGTATTATCTCCAAGAAGGGAGTGATAGTTAAACCAAAGAGAGTTTCAGCTATTCAAACCCTATCTATGCGAAGAAATAAAAAAGAGATTCAAACCTTCCTTGGAAAGATTAACTTTCTTAGAAGGTTTATCCCAAATTATGCTAAGATAGTTAAAGATATAACATATATGCTTAAGAAAAATAACGAAGTGAAATGGACAGTCCCTGCTAGGTATGCTTTTGACCAGATCAAATAGGCTATAACTGAGGCCCCTACATTATCTAGCCTTGACTATTCTTCACCCTTCAGCATATTTTATTTTGCATCCAAAACAACCTTAGATGTTGTACTTTTACAGAAGAATACAAATGGTGATAACCAGCCCATAGCCTTGTTTTAAAAAGTAATGAGAGATGTTGAACTCAGGTATGATATTATTGAAAAACAAGCTTATGCCTTGATTCAAGCCCTCAAAGCCTTTAGAACCTATGTCCTGCATTCACACACCATAGCTTATGTCCCTAATCATGTAGCTAAAAAAATTTTAACTCAACCTAATACTAATGGGAGAAGAGAGAGATGGATTGCTAAAATCCTTGAATTTGACGTTGAAATAAAAACCACAAAGCTAGTAAAAGGCCAAGGCGTAGCCAAATTGTTAGTTGAATCCAACTGCAAAGTATTGGGGATAAATCTGGTTTCTGAAATGTCATCAGGAGAGAATCCACAAGAACCTTTCTTAATGTCATCAGGGGAGAATCCACAAGAACCTTCCTCAATATCATCTGGGGAGAATCCACAAGAACCTTCCTCAATGTCAACAGAGGAGAATCCACAAGAACCTCCTTCTCTTAGAAAAGGGGAGAATCCACGAGAACCTCTTCCTTCAAATCAAGTCATTCTTATTCATATAGATCACAAATATATATTTTATGATTGGTATTCTAATATTGTGTAGTTTTTTAGAAATTTTCAATGTCCAGCTGAGCTAAATTTGAAACAGTGCAAAGCCCTCAAGCTTAAATCAATAAAATACTGCATTATGAATGCTAATCTGTACTAGAAAGACCCTCTTAATATCCTTCTTTTGTGCTTATCATAAAATGAAATAGAAGGTATTATAGACTAGTTCCATGCAGAATTTTGTGATGGACACTATGCCTGGAGAGCAACAACCTACAAAATTCTAAAAGAAGGCTTCTATTGGCCCACACTTTTCAAAGAAATTGGGGCAAGAGTAATAAGTTGCAAAGAATGCCAATTGTTTGCAGGAAAACAGAAATTTTCAGCACTTCCCTTGGTTCCAGTATCATTTGATGCTCCTTTTCTTCAATGGGGATTAGACTTTATAGGAAAAATTCATCCACAGTCAAGCAATAAACATAGATGGATTTTCACTGCCACAGACTATTTTACCAAGTGGGTAGAAGCCATACCGGTGAAGAATGCTACTGATACTGTTGTAATTAAATTTCTTGAAGAAAACATCCTATCAAGATTTGGATGTCCTCAACATTGTTATAGATAATGCAGCAGCTTTCAGCAGTGTTAAGATGATTGAATTTTGTCAAAAGTATTCAATCCTTTTACATCATTTTACACCATACTACCCACAGGGTAATGGGCTAGAAGAGTCTTCCAACAAGAGATTAGTTAAGGTCATTAAGAAGACTCTTGAAAACCATAAAAATAGTTGGGACATCCATCTTATTCATGCCATTTGGGAAAATAGAGTTTCTCCTAAAAGATCGACAGTCAAGTCTCCTTTCCAATTAGTTTATGGAAAGGAAGAAGTTTTTCCTACTCATTTAGCTTTATCTGTTATGAGGTTCCTCCAAAAATATTATGAATAAAAAGATGATTTCTCAAGAAGGATTAATCAAATAATTGGATTGAATGAAGACAGGGATGAAATTCAGTACAAGCTAAGGAAATACTAGAACAAGATGAAAGAGTTGTTTGACAGAAAGGTTAGAGAGAGAAATTTCAAGAAAGGTGACTTAGTGCTCAAGTGGGATACAGGGAGAGAAGATAAAGGCAAGCATGCAAAATTTGACAACCTCTAGTTTGGTCCATTCATCATTGCAGAAGTCAAAGGGAGCAATACATTTATTCTACAGAATCTGGAAGGACAATATTCCTCATTTACAGTCAATGGGAGATACCTGAAACACTACATTTAGTATTGATTCTTCATTCATTCATCATTTGTAAATATTCAGAGTTTATTTATTTTTGTAAATTGAAAGTGAGTATCTATTTCAACAAAGACTCCATAGCCCGAGGAGAAGGCACTTGGATCTGCTTGTTCTTTGCATCCCACAAGGGGAAGCAATCCCCAGCTGGAGCAGATGTTGTAACATTATCTAGTTTTGATAAGTTCACATATTAGTCAAATAATTTTGAAAAAATGTTAAGATATGATATGGATGAAAAAGAATGAAAAGTTAAAATGTTAGGAAAATTTGATGTTTTATAGGCATTCATATCAATAAAATGTTAGGATTTAGCTGCCCTAAATAAACAAGGCAAAAAAAAATTGTTAGGGAAGCAAAAGAAAAGGAAAGCTTCATTTTATGTTTTTGAAAATTCATAGGCTAGTAGTCTAAATGCACCATAATCAAACATCCATTGTGTTTTCACGTGCAAAAGAAATTGAAAGAAGAGTGAAGGTTACTCTAAGGTTTATATGCTTAATTTGGATATTAATACTATCCTAAGTTTTGAAAAAACCCATATCTTAAGTATTAATCCCATATCATTCCTCCGCAAATTCATTCCCTTCATATCATTTCCCTAAGTTCATACCCCCCTTATATTCCATTTTTCCTGACATCACATTAAATGTTGATTCCTGACCCCACCAATCCATCCTATCACATCACATTAATTCTCTGTCATATCACTCTTCATCTCCACCTATCGCCTCTCATTCGATAGCCCTCATGTCATTTCGCCCCCCCCCCTCGCCATCTAAGCTTTACCCACGAGGGGGTCCGAAATGGGCGGTATACCAAATCATGCCCACCCCTACATGATAGCTCCACACCATTTCAGACCCCCCATGAGCAAAACCACAAACCACACACCCCCCCTGAAAATTCAATTCCTTATTCCTGATACCACTTACCTGACCGTTGCGCATCCACCATTCCTCTATTTCCACCTCATCTATCTGTTAACCCCATCAAATCATAACCATTCCCTCCATAATCAATCCATTAATCATTTAATTTGCTTAGTCGTTAACTCAGCAGACCCACGCCACCAACAGAAAACCATGACTCCTATATAAACTTTCTTCTTATCTGTTTACAGGTTACAAAATTCTTGTTTTATCACTGCCATTGTTTTGATTAAAGGTTGCTCACCAGATCCCAACATTGTCAACTGCCAACGACACTACCTGTCTGATCATTTTCAAATTATTCTTTCTATTCCTGGCCCTAGAAATTTATGTCTGTTCGTGAATTGTCTCCTTTCCTAATCAAATTTTTCACTATCAATCTTACCCATCATGCCTCCCAAGGACAAAGAACCAGGGGAAATTGTTAATCCTATGATCTATCCTCCTGTAGACCTTCATCATATCCCTATAGCTAATAGAGACTACAAGATCCATGAAACACTTTGTGAGCTCGACCTCTTCGAGATGTACTGTTGGCTCAAAGATAAATAGATGATATCCAGTTGGGAGTCCAACCTACCTCATTACATATTTCCTCGTACCCATAGCACTCCTGATTTCATTAAAAAATGCCATGCCTCATATCTGCCAAGCCAAAGGGCCATAGTCAATCCTCATGGACAAATTCTATTCACCATAACCATCAGGTTATTGATCAAATGATGCAAGCCCCCAC
Source organism: Pinus taeda (assembly GCA_000404065.3). NCBI lineage: Eukaryota > Viridiplantae > Streptophyta > Pinopsida > Pinales > Pinaceae > Pinus > Pinus taeda. The sequence goes on along the minus strand of APFE031061256.1, from coordinate 16,559 downwards.
AGTCAGCAATGTTACCCCATTTTCCTATGAGGCTCTAGTTGAAATATACAAGAAATTAGACTTTGCCAAGAGAGCCCAAACTCTTGAATTATTCTTAACACAAGATGTTGCATTACCAAATAAAATCCTCCTTATCCCTCATCCATATTCTCTTAAAGAGCCAATTAGATAATCAATGTCATTTCCTACCTCCTTGGCTACTACTCTGGCCAAATGGTAGATGAGGCCATTATAGGATTTTTATTCATATTTTCTAATGATGCTAAGCCCTCAATTGTGTTCAATTTCAGTCATTTCCTTGCAGAGTCTATCCATAAGCAGCTAGTCAAGTTTCCTACAGAGGAGGTATTCAAATATGCCTCTGTCTTAGTCTACATGTTCCTATATTTTTAGGGGGACAACATGAACTTGTCATTGCAAAAGATGGATGAGAAAGGAAACTAGCAGTTGGTCATTTTCTGCACCACTCTGGATATGAAAGAGCAGAAGGAATATACTTACAAACAGTTTACTAAGATGTTTGTCCATCTAGCCATAAGCCTCCTAAGCAACAGGACTGAAACCATTCTAGAGGTAAAGAAAGTCTTGACTAAAAAGAATTTGGTAATACAGTTAACTGAGAAGTGTCACGCTCTAGAAATTGCAATCAACAGATTTTTCACAAGAATTGATGCCTTAAACAAGATGGGTTTGCCTTCATTGACTGTCATCAATGATAAGCTAATGACCAGGGAGGGTTACTTGAAGAAGTTATATGACATTTCCAAGGACACAGCCAAGTCCTCCAATATCAAAGGTTCCATGATAGGCAGAGCATTCTACGAGGCCATCAGTAACACATGTTTTATTAAAAATGAGATAAAACATATTTTTACTGTAAAACCAACTTTTCAGAAGTATATTAAAGTAGATGAGACCAATTGTAGAGTAACTAAAATATCAATTCCAAATGAAGAATGGTGGGAAAATTTGTGTGAATATCAAGATTAGAGGATAGATCAGCTTGGTGAGCGCAACACCAGAATAGTGACCACTCAGCTACAGTTTTCAATCAAAACAGGGCCAGATGTTCAGATTCATTCTTTTGGACCAAATTGCTTCTCTTTCTGTTAAATTTTAAGTAATAATAGCATGCCTCTTCACTCAGGTATTGATTGTAATATTTTGTATTTTTGTTTAAATACTTCATTATCTCGAAGTATTCAAGGTTGCACCCTTGAGCTAGTTACTAGACAAATTTGTACTAAGCTAGAGCATTTTTTATTTAACAAAAGATTCTGGATTTACTTCATATGGCTTGTCTCTCTGTGAGTTATTTTCTTATGTTTTTTCTTTTTTTTGGTAGGTAAGCACCCATGGGTGATTTGAACTAGTGACCTATCGCAAGGAGTGTCTTAAAAGTACACCCATTCACCGTTAATCCAAAGCCCCATGGATTTTCTTATGTTTTTTCATTATGTATTCCTCATATATTTATTTCATTTACAGTCATCCGATTGAAAATTTAACTGAATTTCAGTTTCATTTTGAATCCATTGTGAGGTTGTAGTTTAATTAAGAGATTAATTTATAGGACTTTTTGTTCTTGTAAATTCCTATTTGGATTTAAATTGCACAATATTTCTGAAACGACTTGATTATATTTTGTTATTTTGTGTGGTGATGTCTTCCGGAGTCATCGCATTCATGTTTTATTGTATCGACGTTTTGAACCAACCTCCGTGGTTCATCATCAGGATCAAATGTGTGAAAAAGTCAGATAATGAAAGGGCAATAAATAGAGGAAAGGTTAGAATGGTAATTGGAGGAGCGAACATGTTTGATAATGTTAAGAAATAAATTAAGTTTAATTAATTAAATCAAATCTCTATTATTATTATTATTATTATTATTATATGTGTGTTGTATGTGTGTGTGTGTAACAATGCAATATTTTAATGTTCTTGAATAAAAGTTTTAATATTAAAATTATTTATTTATTTTTATTTTTTATTTTTATTTTTTTTTTACCTAATGTTATTTATTCTAGTATGATATAAAAGTTTTTGTATTAATTAATTTTTTGGCTTTAGGATTATTAATATTAAATTTTCTATATATTATTATTAATGTTTTAAATATTGTAAAATAATTAAAATCATGTAATATAATGACCAATTAGGTCTTAATGTAAAATTGCACTATTATAATGTTATTGAATAAAAAAATTTAGTATTTCGTTATTTTTTATAACATTAATTGACACCTAATGTTATTACTCTAGTATGGTATGAATGTTTTCGTATTAATTAATTTAGTTGACTTTTTACGATATTAAAGTTAAATTTATTATGTATTATATTAATTTTTTTAAATATTGTTAATAATTAGAATCATGTAATATAATGATTAAACTAATTAGGTATTTTAAGTTTTAAATTTTACTAATTGAATGTTTATTAATAATAATTTTGAGATATATTGCTAGGGATTTTCTTAGATTTTTATGCTAGCTGAGTTTTCAATAAATTGAATTTAATCTTAATAAAGTTATTTCAAGGATTGTAAGAGTACAAGGTGGGCTTCTTGATTAATGTTATTTATTCACATATTAATAAAAATGAAATTAAAAAAAACGTTGCTTTCTCAATTTCTGCTTATAAATGGTGAAATACTCTATCTGAATATTAAATCATTTATATTTCTCTATATTCTTCTTATCCATCACATTTAAAATCAAAATAACCATATGTATTTAAATAACAACCTTTTTTTTATTAAAGATCTTTCTAAGTTTAAAGCATGTATTAAAAAGCAGTTCACTGGTCATCCAACCATTAAAATCAAACAAAATGTTTTAGATGCTTTGGCATAGCCAATTGACCTTAGGTTATCTCGAAGGTCAACATAGGGAATAGGTATTCTTATTAGATTGAGTATGCTTTTTCTATAGGAATAATTGAGCTTTCAGGTTAGTTCTTGGCCAAATTGTTGGTTGTGGGAGTTTGATAATTTGGTTGGTTGGATCCATGTCCTCCAATTGCTTCTCTTGTACTGTTAGGAACAATCAAAATTATTATATTCAAGACGGTATATCTTTGAATTTATAGTGAAACCAAGTAAAAATATTACCTCGGCTATTACTATATGTCTCCACAAACCTTTGAAAATTTCATAGTTTGAAACATCCCAGAAAGTAAGTTATAGAAAAAATGACAAATTGACATGTTTGAAACTAATTTCAATAACAATCGGGAACCCTAAATACCATAGGGAATATTTAATAACCTAAAACAAATCAATCTCTAAAAAATTCATCACATGTGCCAAGGGATATCTTCTCTATCTCCTCAAAATTTCACAATTTGAAACATCCTATAAAATAAGTTACAGCAAAAATGCCAAACTAACCCATTTGAAATTGATTTCAAGAGAATTTAGGAACCCTAACTTCCAGATGGCATATCTCATAAAGTATAATGAACCAAAATACAAACACATCCACCCATAGATCCATCCTCAATATATTCATAATTTCAAGAGATGAAACATAAACATCCTATAAAATAATTTATAGTGTGAATCACAAGATGACTCATTTGAATCATATTTCAAGATCACTCATAAGCCATAACTTCCATTACATATATCTCTAAAAGTATAACAAGCCAAGACCTAAAATTTTAATGAGACACTCCCATCAATCTCTCGTAAATATGCTAGACATTTCACCCTTTCAAGTAGCCCATAAAAAAATTATACAAAGAATGCCAAGATGAATTGTTCACTCCAAAAATTACATTTTTGCTCACACACACTTTCCTTCCAATTATTTCGTCTTTTATATGTTACAATAACCCTTCATGAAAATACATGTTAGTTCAAAAAGGCACATCAATTTATTAATTAAATAACAAATTCCCCTTTTTATTTCCCTTTTCCAAATACCATGGGCTTCCTAAACCATGCGTTTAAAACCACCATCCATGGCTTTGAAACAACCATTTCTCTCTTTGAATTATCCTTTTTCATGACAACCCTAATTTTAATATACTTGGATACTAATATATAATATTAATGAGATAAACCTTGTTGTAACATTATTTTATAAAATTGCCAAAAAAATTGTAAATGTTCATTAAAAAAAAATGTTTTAAACTTTATTATATGTTTATAAAATTTACATTTTTATTGTTGTAATAAAGTGTTTACGCCATAATAAATAGCACTCACTTTCCAAAGAGAATTAAGCCACTTTATCAAAATCAATGATAGAATAGCCATCCCAGGTCCCTCATGACCTCTCTAACTTTAATGAGGGTGAGGCATCAATTCATTTTTAGATAGAAAAATATACTTTTCTGACATGGAATATGTTGAAGTATATCAAGCCCCACACCCTAGTGGTTTCCAAAACCACTAAAGACCCACCCCCCTAATTCCACATTTTTTTTTGTAAATGTGAGATCTAGGTTGCATCACATGCTGACATATAATAAATAAAATAGTTTTCCAATACAATGAACACAAGTGTCTTAATGGTTCAACAGTAGCATAAAGGAGGGGGGGAGGAAAGTTTTGTATTTTTCGTTTAGCATCAAAGCAAGAAGAAGAATTGTAGAAGTTTTTTCATGCATAATACTCCTAAATTCCATCCTCTGACCACTTAAGGTAACTCCTATTACTATCTTTTACTAAAATTATACACTTGTTGATTAAAAATGAAGATCAAAGTAGCTAAATACTCTACAACTATAATTTTTTACGAATTTCTGTTAATTGATCAAGAAACTAATTCCCATGAAACCCAATGTGAGTTTAACTTGTTTTAGCTCAGAGAATGGGCTTATCAATGCTTGCAGGACCTTCATGATATCTCTTTGGTCTTGGATTATTATTTAGCCCAATTTATCTTACCTCAAAATCATCCAGATTCGAAGTTTTTGTCATGGTGCTTAGAGCAATACCTTTTGAGAAAACAAGCTATTTTATTAAAAAGTGGAACAATATTTTTCTATATCAACTTTGAGTCAATTTCGTAAATGCTAGATATCTCAATTCCTAACCAATTCTAAGCACTAAATGAATATCAATTGATTCAATTGTACAATGAGCTAACCCTTGAAGAAAAGTCTATAATCCTTGAGTCCTATTTTCCCATTTATTCTCAGATACCTAAAAGTAACCCACCCTATTCATACAAAAAAATTCGTAAAAAGTATAGGAAAATTAATTATATGATATTCTTTATGTTAGGGTATGGCAATGACCAGTTAATAGATGAGACTATCTTAGGGGTTTTAAAATCTATTGCACAATTAGCATTGTTAGGATGGTAGGTGGCATCAAGTGTGTTGGCATTGATGTCAACTAGGTAGTAGTGATGTTAATCCTGTTAGGATGGAAGATGCATAGTGTGTTTGGAATTGATGTGGTGTGTTGACTATTCAGTTGGAGTTAGAGCCTCAGTCAAAGCCAAAGGGAGAGTTACATATTTTAAGGCATATTTCCTTATCATATTAGCTCAAATATCCTAGAAATAGTACAATTAGATAATACTCAAAAAGAGCTTTCCTTTGGTATGTTGAAGTCTGAAAATTGATTCCTAGATTGAAAGATATGGTTAGTCAAAGTTAGCAAGCCAAAAATCAAATTTGGTGACCTAGCCACAGGACCCACAAAATTGTTAGCATACAAGTAGTGTAGAGATGGAATAATCAGAAGCTTAGGAGATATGGCATGTAGGTACTTCATAGGACACATAACCCTGATATATAAATCCTGGGAGTTTTTAGTGGAGCACAAGAATTTATTTCCAGGGATAGGTCCAGTGGGACAACATGACACATAGGTCATGATGTTGCATAACTGGTGGAATGGACCAATGGTGAAAGCTTAGGAAGGATGGCGCGGGTCCACCAAGGACACATCACTCCAATGGATTGACTATGATGGTTTACAAAGGTGGCACAAGTGTTTTTATCTAGGGAGATGGTGTCGGGGATTTGAAGATGTGTTGGATGAATTTAATGCATAAATTTCCCATCATAGCCTTATTCTTTTGATGAAGAAAATCATCCAAAAACCAAAGGCTTCAACCCCATCCTCTTTTGTACCGATGACATGGACTAAGGCCACATGGCACCTTCCGATTGGATGATAGAGATGAGGTGGAAGCACAAGTGGCATCGATGGTGGAAGATGACATAAGTGACACAAAGGCCCAATATGATGTCAATAGTTAAAATTTCTAGGACATGTGGCACCAATCAAATGATGACACATGACATTCTTATTTGGCATTTTTGAGCGCTCAAGTGGGCCAAAAATGAGTGGCATGTGGCACTACCCAGGAATAAAAATGTGATAATGAGCATATAGGTGGAAAACAAGTCAACATAGGCATAGCATGGATGGACACATAACCCTAGATGTATTTCCTTGACGATTTCAAAAGGGGCTCGAGTTTAAATCTCCAAGGTGAAGAAGCAACGAGACATGGGTGGCAAGGGTAGTGGCTAGGAAACATAACCCCGACAATTGTTTGATTGGCTCGTGATTGCAAAGGTGGACCCAAATGGACACATACCACACCCCGACATATTTTAAATGAATTCATAGAGATAGACTAGAAGAATTGCTAGGGAGACAGAATACAAAGTCAGAAAAAACATGGAACTTAATGTTCCTTTCAATTGACAAAAGATGCCTAACACGCCTAGGTCTCCGTTTTGTGCACATTTTGATCTGAAATGAAGATCTTAGATTACTTTTAAGGTATTACAGACTCATGTGCATGGATTACTTAGTGCAATGGATCGATAAGATTGCGAATAATACAAACAATTGAGCAGTTAGATAAAAATAATAGACAACACACATAACACAGCAAATTTAATATTGAGTTCACCCAAAACTCTTGGGCTATGTCTCCTGGTCCAGCCTTCATTGGTGGCCTCTCTATTATGTCTTCAAGAGCATAGTTTTACAAAGTATGAGCTCAAATTGAGTCTCAACACAACAGATGCAAACAACAGGAATTTTTCTTGAATCCCTCAAGCCTCTTTGAGTACACAGACTCTTTCTTTCACTCTCTGTCTCTGTTTCTTTTTTCTTTGTCTCAATAATGCTTCCCCTCTGTCTTCTGTCTTCTGTGGCTTTAAAGCCAATTGGCATTGTCTATTCATTTCCTCCTTGTTTCCAGGAAAATTAGTGTCTTTTCGATCTGCTAGTCCCACTAAGATGGTTAGCTATCTTAGAAACAAACAATCAAAGTAACTTGTGATTTCTTTTATGTATGATAGATAAGAGAGAAGAAAAGAGTACCAACCTGAATCTTTCACTTGGCTCCTTGCTTGTTTCATCTCTCCCTCAATAGATCTTGCCACTCCTTTCCTACTTGTCCTGCTTTAGAGAGTACCTGTAGAGGAAAAGCAACAACACACCATCAAAGCATAGAGATCTATAATACCATAAATAATGCAGAATCAAAAATACATTAACCATACAATTGCATTCATAAATGGCAAGATTCACAAATACACAAGTATATGGAGGAAAACTCAAATAACTTTACTGATAGTAGAAGAGAGGATTACAACCCAGCTATCTAATCCAGCATCATCCTCCTAGCATGAAATCCCTCTTCACCTCATGAAAAGAAAGATCACCCAACAATACAATGTCTCAAAGAGAAACCAACAACACTTCCTTACAAATTACAAAATTGCAGCTTCCAGATCCCTTAGATGAGGGATCCATATATAGATGTCTTGCAGGGGGTGAGTCAGCTCTGGGTTTTTTATTAGTGTCATTTCACTTATAGTTCTTGGTTCCACTTGGAGATTTCTTTGATCTCTTACTCATCCCTGGGCGAATTTAGAGAGGAAAGTGTCATAGGAGAAGTTTCTAGAAGATTCCATGAGCATCCACTTAGCAAACTGTCTCTGCCATTTGTCTCTTTTCGCTCATCACACCCCACAGAAGGCTCTTTCAGTATGCATCGCACCTAGCTAGTGTGGCGGCCAGTATGCATCTCACCTTGACCATGGAGCAGTCATTATGGTCCAGTTTTGGCTAGTTCTTAGTAGTTTTTCAGGTGGAACTTCTGGGAAATGATATAATCAATTGACCATGATCCTTTAGGATATGAAACAAAACTTTTAGGGATTAAAGAGCCCTTGGTTTATCAACATGTATGATTGGGGTTGCAGTGCCCAAATATGTCTATAACAACTGCCCCCTAAAGCATGAGGTCGTAAATCTTCTGATGTCGGCTGAAATGCTTTATCATGAGGATCCAAGGTTTTTCGAACTGGAAGGTGATTTGTAATAAGATACAATACAATACATCATCATCATATTATTTTCATGATCTAGCTGAGGTGGGCATTCCCATGCTCAACTTTTATAAATTCATTTTCATGTACATGGAACAGATAACCGTCTGCGGTTGCAGACCAGTGATTCTTTATATGTAGAGTCATTATCCCTTAGCTTGGATGATCATCTGTGTAGCTTCTATGTACATTTGATGTCTTTATTTCCCTGAATATATCGTAGCCTGAATGGATGAAACTAGATTCGGGGTCTTCAAACTCGTTCAATCTTCACCCGATGTACAAGTCAATCCATGTGAAAAGATGTTCTAAAGTCAAACATAGAAAGACATCACCTGATTACCAGCCAATGATGTAAGTTGTTAACAGGCGCGAGAGGAATCACCAATAATGATAATGATCGTCAAGGTACTACAATACATTTCACGTGGTGTGAATATATGAGTCGATGTCGAACACCACACAAAATCTTTCGGTCGAAGGCCATTGATGTAAACCTGTCACCGGATGTGAGAAACTTGCCATTGAGGCATGCAAGCTTCAAAGTACTGAAAGGGTTGTGTCTAAGTCAACATCTTGGATAATGCACTGATGTCGACAAGAAGTGACTCGTCGTAGGAGGGCCTTGATGTATCGCACATCCATGACACGAAGTGAATCAAATTATTTTGTGGAGGTGAAAATGATCTGATGATACAAGGTTCAGGAATGGCGATCATGAAAAATGGAGAGTGAAGGTATTGCAGTGGATAAGGCGTTAGCTGGGTGGTAAATTCTCTGAATGACTTCTCTTGAACATATCGGTGACACTAAAATGGATTGGTAGCATTTGGATGGTACGGAGGACCAATGGTGATATGATTGGTGAATGAAATAACCCAACCCGACTCAATCATGGTGATGGAGTGAAAGTGTCATGTTCAAGAGCGACCTGCTACCAATAAAGTTCTTCAAGTTTTCTTCCCTTTTTCCCCAGTCATTGTTGACCAATACCTCTTTATTTTTGTCAAGCTTGAGGAGGATAACATATGCCTTTTCTATAATTTGCCCTTCGGGAAAACCTGTCGCTATGTTTTAGCGAGCCTAGCGACAGTGAAACTCGTTCTTGTTTGGGTAGACAAGTTTGTCGCTACTGTTTTAACGAGTTTAATGTGAAAAACAACTTAGTCCTTTACATGTTTAGAGAGTTTAAAAAAGGATTAAAAGGAAACTCCAGTAGTTCTCTTTCATAGCATAATCCCTTGAGTCCAAAAAAGATTAAAATAATACAAAAGGGATGACTTTTTCGATCACTTTAGCGAGCCGAAAAAGAAAAGCGCTCGATCTTTTTGTGTGATAATCCCTAAGGTCCAAAAAGATTAAAACACAAGAGGGATGGCACTTCCAATCACTTTAGTGAGCTAGAGAGGCCAATTGCTCGACAATATTTTCATATTTAGTGAGTCTGAAAAGAGTTTAAAGTAGACTCATTTTTTTAGGAACGACTGGCATTTAGGGTAGCAAACGAGTTCCGAGTAATCTTGGAACTAGTTCTGGGTAGTCTTGGAACTTCTCAAAACATGGTGGTGTGAAGAGGTTGGCTAACAGGACCACTCATCACAGCTGTTCCTCAAAAGAGTAAACAATCAAGTGGAAACCTATGAGTGGCCAAACGAATGGAGGTGATGGAAGGAACACAACCAAGGTTCAAAAGGTATATAGAATGGCAATCACAAAGGTTATTTACCGAGGGTGGATTCATTTTTTAATGAGCTTGAATCGGAAGAAACTATGCTCAGTGGAAGGTTTATTTTTTAACAAGCTTGAACCTTGCGGAAACATTGCTCATTAAAAACTTCTGCTATGAAACTTGTCTCTCTGAATTGGCCAGGGATGAGTAAGAGATCAAAGAAATATCCAAGTGGAACCAAGAACTATCAGTGAAATGACACTAATCAAAAACCCAGAGCTGACTCACCCCCTTGCAAGACATCTATATATGGATCCCTCATCTGAGAGATCTAGAGGCTAGAATTTTGTAATTTGTAAGGAAGTGTTGTTGGTTTCTCTTTGAGAAGGAACATTGTATTGTTGGGTGATCTTGCTTTTCATGAGGTGAAGAGGGCTTTCATGCTGGGAGGATGATCCTGGATCAGAAAGCTGGGTTGTAATCCTCTCTTCTACTATTAATAAAGTTAATTGAGTTTTCCTCCATATAATCGTGTATTTGTGAATCTTGCTATTTGAGCCTTGGTTGTGTTCTTCCATCACCTCCATTCTTTTGGCCGATCATATGCTTCCACTTGATTGTTTACTCTTTTGAGGAACAGCTGCAACAAGTGCTTTTGTTAGCCACCCTCTTCACTGCCATGTTTTGAGAAGTTCCAAACTTACCTGGAACCAGCCCCGAAAATATCACTTGTTCCTCAAAAACGAGTTTCTTTTAAGCTCTTTTTAGACTCATTAAATATGAAAATATTGTCGAGCTATTGGCCTTTCCAGCTCATTAAAGTAAAGAGAAGCATCATCCCTCTTGTACATTTTAATATTGCTAAAGGGAACCAATCAAGAGATTCATTGGTCTGTGAAACTAGAAATTCTGGGTTCGATCCCCAGTAGAGTCGCCATTTTGTTTCTGGGAAAACTAGTGTCTTTTCAATCTGCTAGTCCCACTAAGACGGTTAGCTATCTTAGAAACAAACAATCAAAGTAACTTGTGATTTCCTTTATGTATGATAGATAAGAGAGAAGCAAAGAGTACCAACCTAAATCTTTCACTTGGATCCTTGCTTGTTTCCTCTCTCCCTCGATAGAGCTTGCCACTCCTTTCCTACTTGTCCTGCTTTAGAGAATACCTGTAGAGGCAAAGCAACAAAACACCATCAAAGCATATAGATCTATAATACCATAAATAATGCAGAATCAGAAATACATTAACCATACAATTGCATTCACAAATAGCAAGATTCACAAATACACAAGTACATGGAGGAAAACTCAAATAACTTTATTGATAGTAAAAGAGAGGATTACAAACCAGCCGTCTAATCCAACATCATCCTCCCAGCATGAAATCCCTCTTCACCTCATGAAAAGAAACATCACCCAACAATACAATTATCTAAAGAGAAACCAACAGCACTTCCTTGCAAATTACAAAATTCCAGCTTCTAGATATCTCAGATGAGGGATCCATATATAGATGTCTTGCAAGGGGGTGAGTCAGCTCTGGGTTTTTGATTAGTGTCATTTCATTGATAGTTCTTGGTTCCACTTGGAGATTTATTTGATCTCTTACTCATCCCTGGGCAAATTCAGAGAGGCAAGTGTCATAGGAGAAGTTTCAAGAAGATTTCATGAGCATCCATTTAGCAAACTGTCTCTGCCATTTGTCTCTTCTCACTCATTGCACCTCGCAGAAGGCTCTTTCAGTATGCATCACACCTGGCTAGTGTGGCAACCAGTATGCATCACACCTTGACCATGGAGCAGTTAGTATGGTCCAATTTTGGCCAGTTCTGGGTAGTTTTTCAGGTGGAACTTCTGGGAAATGATGTAATCGGTTGACCATGATCCTTTAGGGTATGAAACAACACTTTTAGGAATTAAAGAGCCCTTGGTTTATCGACATATATGTAGATTTTAACCCCGTACAGAAATTACCTGCATACGAATTCTAAATCACAGGAAAAATAAAAATGCGAGAGCATAACACATAAAACACATATACTCAGAGATTTCCCACTGGATCCCAAAATCGGGACTACCAGCTTGATTTTTCATTATATTCCTTTCAATGTTACAATACATATTTATACATGCCGAAGCATCCAATACCATGGACCGAAAAACCATTGCGTCCAAAACCATGGACGGAAAACCATAGGTAGGTTCGCCCAACCTAATATAGGGTCCAAAAAAAATTTTCTCGGGGCACCCCTCAAACCCCCCGCGCGGCAAATCGACGCAACGAAGGGGGGGCTCCGCCCCCCCTCTAACCCCCCGGTTCACTACATAGGTTAGTCGTGGAAAGAATATAACACAACCCAACAATATATGATTGGGGTTGCAGTGCCCAAATATGTCTATAACACTCCTCTATCTGCTTGAATTCCCTTCTGAGCGTTAGCACTCATGGCATAACGTCTTCAAGAAAGGTGGTCACCTGTTCCACAATGGAAGGGACCATCGGGCCTTTGAAATCCCCAAAAATAGTGTTCTCTGTTTACACAGAGAAACACTATAAAACACAAGAAAATTCACCAATCTGTTGTTTTTCGGACTTCAAAAAATCCTTAAATCTGCATTATACTTCTATTGAGTCTGCCTGTAATCGCTTATCGCATGTCTATAGTGCCTGTTTCATGGTTTCCCTTTGTATTAAAAAATACATTAAAATATTGAAAATACTGACAATATGGCTCATATCGGACTTGAAATAACTATGAAGTGGCATTTACAAAGCCCTTTCGGGTTCGTTTCATTGCATCAGTGCTTCCCTACGTATTTTGTTTATTTAACGAAAAACGCAAAATACATAGGAAAAGCCCCATTTTTGGATCTCAAAATATATCAAATATCATTCATAACCCCGTCAGGTATGGATATATATCACAAGTCGTGTATGTATCGGCCCCCACTCTGTGGTGTTGCTCCAATGTAATTTTGTGATGCGACTTGTCGCAATCTCATATCACATGATCCCTGGGTCATTGGTAAGCATCCCTTTGCATTGTACCGATGCAATATTGTGATTCAACTTGGACCATCGATCTGCGTGCTTGATCGACGGTCCTCATTGACCCGCACTGATCGCAGTTGTAACTGTCATATGGTCACCTCCGATGGCCTTCGTCTGTCACTGTCGATTGTGATATGCTAATCAGATCTATACCGTTGATCAGCCAGATCTGACGGCTCCTATACATCACTGTTTAAGCTTTGATAGACTTTTTTTTCACTATTTCCTTGTGTTTTCACTCTTGATAGTGTAATCCTTTTGTGATAGTTTTGATCTTTAGAAGATTTTTAAGACTTAGAGGGTTTTCTAAGATCCATTTTGGGTCACGCCTTCCCACTCAAAAAGCTTTTGGACCACCAAAAGTTGGTTTTTAACCATCGATCAAGTGAGAATACAGCTTCCTCACTTGTCCAATTTATATCCATCATGCACTAATTGGGTTAGAACCTTTGAGTCTGATTCTGAGGTACTCAACATCCCCTTTGCATGTAGTTCTCACCTTCATTTCTAGAATTGTATCTTTCTGCAACTCTTTGAGATATTCAAGCAACTGACTTTGCTCTTCAGGATCTTCAATTGGTGAAGGTTCAAACAGTCTCAAATTTTCTACATTTACCACTGAATAGATGTGCATGTAAGCTGGAAAATCAAAGCAAAAAGCATTCTCACCAATTTTATCAAGTATCTTGAAAGACCCATACCTTATTGGCTTCATATTCTTTCCTTCACCCTGCATTTTGTCTTTTCTAATGTACAGCCAGACTTGGTCACCAACTTGGAAGTTATGCTCAATTCGATGCTTATCATGCGCTGCATTGTACTTGGCCTAGTTCTGTTCCAGTTGTTCCTGCACTACCTGGTGAATTTCTTGGATCTATTCAATGAATTTGGTTGCTTTGTCCACATCATTGTGTCCATCAACCGCTATGTCTTTTCCAAAGACAAAATCCAAGGGAGACCTTGGTGTAAAACCAAAATAAGTCTCAAAAGGAGATCTCTATGTAGAAGAGTGCTTAGTACGGTTGTAAGCACGTTGTGCATAACACAAATGTTCATCCCAGAGCTTGGGATGCTTGCTGCAATAACCTCTAGGCAACTGGATCACTGTCATGTTGACCACCTCTATTTGGCCATCTATTTGTGGATGAAAGGTTGTGCTCTTCTTCAGTCTAGTGTCCATCAATTCCCATAGACTTAACCAAAACTTCCCAACAAATCAGGAATCTCGATCAAATACAATGGAAGTGGGTAACCCGAAATGCACCCAGACATGCTGAAAGAACAACTTCGTTGTTTTTTCAGCTATAATATGCTTGTTACAAGGTATTAAAATACACATTTTGCTAAACCTGTCCACAATAACATATAAATAGTCATGACCTTTTCTAGATTTTGGCAATCCCCCAACAAAGTCCATGGAAACACTTTCCCAAGGACGAGAAGGAACTAGTAGTGGAGTGTACAAGCCTAATTTTCTATTGTTGGGCTTGCTTTTAGCACACATGGTACACCCTTTAATATATCAAGAAATTGTTTCATGCATTCTTGGCCAATAACAGAACCTTTGCAACTATGCAATTGTTTTACTTACACCAAAATGACCGGATATAAGAGAAGTATGTGCTTCCCAAATTATGTTAACTCTTTGAGTTAGCGAAATGCATAACTTTCCCAAATGATACAAGAGTTGGTCCTTAACATAGTAATCCAATTCTTCTACTTGTTTGCCATGACTTAAAGTTGTGTATACATCTTTAAAATCTATATCTTGAGCATATTGGTCAATGTAGCTTTCATGCATTACTGAGTTATGCTTAAGTATAGTAGATGCATTTATGATTGGCCTGGACAACATATCTGCAACTTTATTATGTATGTCCTTCTTATATCTGATGACTAGATGAAATTGTTGTAGAAAAACCATCCACCTATAGTGTCTTGATTGCTGCAATTTAGTTTGTGAGTGCAAATACTGAAGAGGTTGATGATCAGTATGTATAATTGTTTCTTTGCCCATTAAGTAAGGTTTCCACTTTTTCACACTCTATACTAATGCATACAATTCTTTATCATATGTGGGATAATTAACTACTGCATAATTAAATGTCTCAAAATGATGGCATATGGGTTTACCATGTTGCATCAACATTGATCCCATGGCATAGTCACTGGCATCTGTTTCAATCTCAAATGGTCGTTAAAGATCTGGCAGTGCTAGTACTGGTACTATACTAATTTTTTCTTTCAAGGTGTCAAAGGCTTTATATTGTTTACCTCCCCACTGAAACACCTTGTTCAATCCTATTAAAGCATGTAATGGAGTTGCAATTAAGGAAAAGTTAGCAATAAACTTTCTCCAAGATTGTGCTGCTCCTAGGAAGCCCCTAACTTTGGTAGCAGATTTGGGTCTAGGCCAGTTCACAATGACTTCAACCTTAGAGGGATCTATCTTCAATTCACCACCCCCTACAATATGACCCAAATAATTTAAAGATGTTTTGCCAAATTCACATTTTGATAACTTAACATAGAGATTTTCTCTTTTTAAAACATCTAGAGTCTGCTTGACATGCTTCAAATTTTCTTCCCATGTTTTACTGAAAGCAAGAATGTCATCTAAATATACTATTAAAAAATCATCAATAAAAGGCCTGGGTACATCATTCATAACTCTCATGAAAGTGGCAGGAGCATTAGTTAAGCCAAAAGGCATAACCATCCATTCATATGGCCCTTGCTTTGTTTTTAAAGCAGTCTTCCATGCATCTTGTTCTGCTACTCTAACCTAATGATCGCCACTACGCAAGTCCAACTTGGAAAAGTAAACTGCTTCTTTCAGCTGATCTAATAGATCATCAATGCGAGGAAGGGGATAATGATTCTTTATCGTTATTTTATTTAATGCTCTGTAATCAATGCACATCCTCCATGAACCATCTTTCTTTCTCACCAACACGATTGGAGATCTGCATGGTGATGTGCTTGGTCGTATGAACCCTTTTTCAAGCAACTCCTACACTTTCTTTTTGATCTCTGCATTCTCTAAAGCAGATAACATGTAGATTCCAATGTTAGGCAATGGAGCATCTTGCTACAAATGAATATCATGTACTATTTCCCTTTTGGGTGGCAAACCTTTAGGTTCTTGAAATAGGATATCATATTCTGAAACAACTTTTTCTAAATCGGCTTTCAATTATCGCAAGAGAAGAGCAGCAACAGAGACGGAAAATCAGAGAATCCCTCGAAATCTTGAAGCATCCTTGTAATCTGAACAGAGACAACGGTTTGGAGATTAGCGGAAGCTGGCTTCCCCTGATCAGTGAGATCAAGAAACGTCATCCCAGCCCCAGGTAAGTTGTCAAGCAGGTTAGTTCCCTTTCCCTTTTCATTCTCAGGTTTTAGTTTATATTAAAACATTTATGTAGGTTTTAATATAGTTTAGATTTTAATTTAGAAATTAAAATATAATCTAGGTTATATTAATATTATGTTATATTGATTTTGATTTAGTTATTAGA
>APFE031061255.1:108904-161487 GCA_000404065.3 Pinus taeda | reverse complement strand
TATACACAGAGATTTCCCACTAGATCTCAAAACCGAGACTACCAGCTTGATTTTTTCATTATATTCCTTTCAATGTTATAATACATATTTATACATGCCGAAGCATCCAATACCATGGACCGAAAACCATCGCATCAAAAACCATGTACCGAAAACCATAGGTAGGTTCGTCCAACCTAATATAGGGTCAAATTTTTTTTTTTCTCGGGGCGCTACCCTGAACCCCATATAGGGGGCCTACTCGCCCCCCTCAAACCCCCCAAACAAGAGGGGTTTCCGGCCCCCCTGTGACCCCCCCGCTGTGCAATCGGTGCAACGAAGGGGGGGTGGAGCACAACCCAACAATCTCATTCCAGATATTTTCATGAAGTAGGGAGTTATTCCTTCCTTTGTTATCTTAATCTTGTATACTTCATTCCTTAGAGATATTACTTCTCTAGTTGTAGATACTGAGAATAGCTCTACTAGCTTATCATAAAGTTCTTCATACGTCTCAAACTTGGAGACATAAGGAATGAGAGATTCTTTGATTGATTCTATCAGAATACTTTGAGATCTTGTCTCATCCTTATTGTAATTGGCTATGGTTTGGGTCTATTCCTTAGAAATGATAGTGATATGCACTTTGACATGCTCTAGCAGTTCATTCTCCTTGAGTAGTATATCAATCTTCTTCACCCATGCAAGAAATTTATTGGTACCTACCAATTTATTTCTTTCCTTGCAAAAATAAATTGATGTATATTCAGAAGGGGACATGTACTTGATATATTTTGAGATGCAATGGATTTACTTCCTCCTTGAAGGCTTGATGGCTTGTCTTCTCTGCATCTTGATGTTATTCAAGTTTCCTTCTCCAAGTGGACTTGCTTGGTGATGATGTTTACTTAAAGACTTGTAGCTTGAAGTAGGTCTTGCTTCAATCTAATATTCTTTGTAGGTGTCTTTATGTAAGGCTCTTATTTTAGCTTTGTAGACCTCTTTGATGGATGATGGATTGTAGAACCTTCTTGTATTTGAAGTGATTGAGACTTGTAGGCTTGATGCTTCAACTTTGTAGATGCTTCTTCTTGATAAGTGTTCTTGAGTTTCCATTTCTTTGATGTGTCACCTTTGCTCCAATACATTGTTGAAGAATCTAGGGAAAAGTAGTGTAGTGTGATTCTTCGTTACTTGATAACAATTTGTGGAGTAATTTTACTTTTATTATTATATTCTTCTTTGTCTTATTATTATTATTATTGCATATGTGTGTACTTCATGAAACTGCTATTGAAACATAAAAATAAGAACACAAGACATTGGCTCTCTGCTACGGCCAAAACCTCTCTACACTTAAGAGGAAAACCCTTTAGTGAATTTCTCTTATTGAAGCTTCCATTGATCAATGCCAAACCGTAGACCCCTGGAAAAGAGATACTCCAAGCACAAGTCAAGTTTTCACTCCTTTCGGCACCATATACTTTGGTACTTCTTACAACACTTCTTCCCATACTTTGTTTCCCAAAACTTCATCCTTATTCCTCTGACACTTTGTTCTTCTTTCAACTTATTAGTAATATTGTTGTACTTTCTCTATAGAAGGTGTCTTTCCCTTATGATGATCCCTTCACTCTCTATCCAAAGAAACTTTTCATGATTGTCAAGGGAGGGATGTTATCACAGAAGAGGCAACCTCCTATTTCCTCACACGTGTGATTGTAATGGGCTTTAGGATAGCCCTATTTCCTTTGTTCATCTTCCTTACTTATTTTCTTGAGTGGAAGGCACTCTAGATGTATGCACTTGGACCAAATGATGAAGTTTATAGCACCATGGTAGGGGGCTTCTATAATAGTAGAAAAACCCTCTCTTCCTTCGCATTTGTGACTATTTTATCCCCTAGAAAATAGTCCTACACCTTCACTATCCTTCCTTTTTTCTTCGCTGTCCTAACGAACCTTTTATCTCAACTTCCTTCTATCTTCTTTTCTTCTCTTTTCTTGCAAATTTTAGAGCTGAAATTGTATGTTATGTTTGCAGTGGATAACCTCTATAAATAGAGGATTGTCCCTCCACTTAAGTTGACTTGTAGGCCGACTTGACTGACTTCTAGTAGGCTGACTTGGAGGGTTGTTTGTAGGCTGATTTGTTGGGAAGACTTCACACATTTTCCATGGTGGTGTAGCATGCTTGAAGGAGATTCCTTGAAGTTATTATTACATAGGATTAGACTTGAGTTTTCTTGGAGGCTTCCCTTTGACTTTCCCTTAAGGCCTTCAATATTTTCTCTTGACTATTTGACTCAACTATAGAACTTCGAAAAGTTTTAGACCTACTTCAACAAGAAAGAAACCCATTGACATATATTAATAAATGAAATTTCTTTTCTTGAATAATTACAAATATCAAAACTACATTTATGAAGACCGAACCTTGTTACACTTCCTTCAACACGGATAACATATTACATGTGTGATTCTCTAGCTAGTTTTGAAATGCATGGCTTTTCATGTTGGTGTATGGTTATCTTGCCATTAGTGGAATAGTTTTTTTGGGTTAAGATAATGGTTTTCAGCCCATCCTTGCCTTTTTTCATATGCGATGGTATGTTGGGACATTTATCTTGGTTTTGAGCTTTGGTTTTCTAGATAGATTTCAGAATCTGGGGCGGAGGTGGTCTCAAGGTTTATTCTGAAAGGCCTAGGAATCCCTTGACCATTTTCGATGGGATACATGGTAAAGCTTGAGGGAGGACTCTTGTTTTAGGTCCTAGTGATCCTAGATTGGATTTTTGTAAAGCCCAAGAGAAAAGGAGACAGAAAATCCATCAAGGATAATGATGGATTCTAAATGGAATTTCTAGTTCAATTTGGTTTAGTGATCAAAACATTGGTTTTAGTGTGATAACAATTTGATCAGGGTGCAGGTGGTTTAACAGATAGATTCCCTTGGCTTTTTTTGGATTGGTTTATCCATGAGATCGCACATTCATGCTTGGAATATGGCATGGGGGTTACTTGCTAAAAGAAATATTTGGTTCAACCATGTCTACGGTTGGGAGGTACGTGGAAGTCCCAAACCTAGTCAGATTTGCCTATGATTAATGAAAGCTAAGTTCTATTTCTTTTATGCTTGTTTATATGTGGATTTAATGGTTTTTATATATTTTTTATTTCCATGATTTTATGCTAGTTATAAGCATGGTTAATTGACTAGTTCATGTCATGGTTACTTCATGTATTTACTTGTAATTGTTAGACGATCGATGCAAGACCTAATTGATGTCGTAATAGTTCAAGGGAGAAGGTGGTGACCTTTCTTCTCTAGTTTCAAAATATTTTTCAGTCATTCATACTCTATCTTGTAGACCTATAAGTTTCATTAATGCCAAGTGTTTGAAAAAGTGCCAGTACTGGTTGGGGATGGCCATGTTTAATCGTAGAGTTTATTTTTGGTTTATTAGTCTTGTTATCATGTGTTTGATGGATTTTGAAAGCTACAACAAGTTCTGGGCAGTGGCTGGAATTCTGGGCTAGAAAAGTTCCTTAAATTCTATAGATGCTGGCATAGGTCTATTGGGAAAAGTCCTTAGACATAGGCATGTAGGCCTGTGAGAGCATCTAGAGGTCCCTGGATGTTGGCATGCCCTTAAAATGAGAGTGTCCAAAGGTCAAGAGGTCTAAAAGGTCAATGAGACCCAGGGGTAGGCTGCTTGAGTGGCTGGGATGTCTCCTTTGGGTGTTGTTGCTAATGTAGAAGGTATGGATGATGTGTTTCCATCGATTCCATTTCCTTAAGTTCACCAAGGAGGTTGAATCATATCATTGTATCCTCTTGTCACATGTTTGCCTAGGTTGGCCAGTTACTTGGGTAGATGTGGGAGGAAGGTGGTTACGTGGACGTTATATAAAGAAGTTTCTCCTCTTATCATTGATAAATTTGGATGGAAATAGGGGAATGGAGCATGTATCTACATATGAAAGGAGCGTATTCAAGTTATATAATATTTAAGAGATAACAAAGAGATAAATTATTTGGAAAAATGAATGTTTGATGAGGCTCTATGGAAGCTTGTTCATATATGTCAATGGGATCACAATGGTCATTGGGTTGGATGGTATTGTTCCAATATTCCTCCTAATCTTCAACAATATTAGGATTTTCTAATAAGATTTCTAAAGGTTTATGCTCCAGTTTCACTCCCAAGGATGGATCGTTGGATTTGTAAGAGTAGGAAATCTAGTAATTATTCAATTATAGAAGGATACCAACTACTATTTGAAAGGTTTCCTCATTATCCTATTGCTCAAATATGAGGGAGAATATGGAATTTTGACGAGATTTCCAAAAAAAATCTCTTCTAGGAGTTGTTGCATGAGAAAGTGCTAACTATAGAAAATTTAAAAATAAGAAACTTTCATGGTCCTTATTGTTGTGTACTTTTCGAAAATGCAGAAGAAGGCATTCCCCATCTCTCCAATGCGTATCCCTTTGCTTTTGAGGTTTAGAAATTGGCTTTGACACGTATTTGATACCTCTATAGCATACAGAAGGTTGGGAAGAAACGTTTGATTATTGGAATCACAAAACCCCATGGAAAAGGAATATGAATTTAGTGGTTATGAGGAGTTGGGTTGAAATTCTAAAGTACCTCTATTGGACAATATGGATAGCTCAAAATCATGCAATTTTCAAGGAAGAGAGTCTAGATGCAATCTCTCTAGCCTACAAAGTTTTTTCGATTCTCTTTGAGACTATTTTATCTAAGAGTTATGATTCAAAAGAGCTACATGATATTTTTCGACATGAAAGGACTGGCTAAAATTAGATCGACCTTTTTATCATGTTGGTAGCTTTGGTTTCAAATGCTCAGCTCATAGAATGCATTCCATCATACTAGATTTAGAGGAATTCCATAGTTAGAGGAGGAATTTGAAACACCATGTATTATTCTTTGATGGTGGATCAAAAGGAAACTCTAGGGAGGCAGGAGCCAAAGGGGCTATCTTTCACCTTAAATAAGGAAGGGAGATTCAATTTTCCTAGGGACCAAGGATTGATAGGTTAAATATATAGATTTTTGGTAGGGATTGGAATTGTCTTACTTCAAGGGAATTCAAAAACTATTGGTATTCGACAAGTCAATGATTATGATCCAACAACTGAATAAGGCTAATGAAAATGAAGGGTAGATCTCAGCTTCTATTCTATAATGAATTAATTTTTTATTGGATAAAATTGAACTGATTAAAATATTCCATGTTAGGAGTCCTTAACACAGTGGTATAATCTTTGGAAAATCAAGGAGCTCTATTAGAACAATGTGTGATAAATCTTGATGAAGGGATTTGCATATCAAAGAAATTCCATGAAGACTAGACTAGGTATTTTTTACTGTGAACATTCGTCAGAATTATATTTGATTAAAGCATCAAGTTTCATATATCATTTAGAGAAAACATCACTTTGAAACAATATTAATTCCTACAACACTTTGGTGTCCAACATCTGTCATGCAGGGATGATTCTGTGCAACCACCTGGGTGATGTTCATCACACAACGTCAAATAAAGGGAAGTTGGATAGGCGAAGTAGTGATTAATAAATT
The DNA here is from genome assembly GCA_000404065.3 of Pinus taeda. Classification (NCBI taxonomy): domain Eukaryota; kingdom Viridiplantae; phylum Streptophyta; class Pinopsida; order Pinales; family Pinaceae; genus Pinus; species Pinus taeda. The sequence continues at coordinate 155,897 of APFE031061255.1, read as the reverse complement.
CCTTCATACCATTGAGGATAATTCTCATGCATTTGAGATGGAGCTTGCATATGTGATAACTGTGTCCTTATTGGAATTTGCTTCAACTTACAATCTGTCCACTATGGTTGTCGATTTTATTGATTTTTCGACCTCTCTGGTCTAAGGAGGCAATAATGGAAACATTAGAAGCCTCAAGTCATTGAAGGTGAGCATGTTAGTATATATAGAAATTTGGAGTGAATCTGTAAGCATAGAGACATGGATTAGAATCAGAATCTGTCTAGTTTGTCACTAGGACTAGTTCAGTTTCAAGTTAATCAAGTACAATTATGGCATTAGAGAGGAAGAGCTCAACATCTCTTTAGCTAAAATGAAAGGTTCTTTGGAAATTTTCATTTCTTTGGTCTCAAGGCATGTCGAGATGATTTTATTTGAGTCTTAGGCTCAATTCAAGTTGTTAATTCAAAAAACGGGAATTCTGGTGGTTAAGCTAGAACATCCGCAATTGGCAAATAAAATGATGATTTTTTTCCTAGATAACTTGGCTTCACACATGAACATCAACATGAATGAGGATCATAATGGAGTATATGAAGCTATCCTAGAGCAACAAGGAATTTGAGTGCAACCTAAAGAAGGTAGCTTTGTCTCTATCAATGGTCATGACTCCCCATCTTCTCAGGTTGATCCAGAAGGAAATAAAGCCCAGGTTTCTTCAATTATGGATGATATGTAGTAATTTAGTCAGTTGTTAGTATTTTTTTGATATTTTTTGAAAATATGTGTTGTTTGTAGCTTTTGTTTGGAGAGCATATGGAGAAAATAAATTTATAATAGCTATCGATAGTTTAGGTGTAAACAATGACAATCCTTGTTGGAGTTTTTGGATATTTGAAGAAGAAATGTTGGCTTATGATATACAAGGTTTTTACCTTCAAACCATGTTGTTTTAAAGCAATTCAAGTTAAAAAATATATATATATATATGCATTTCTTTTTTTATCAATTGTAAATAACTTGTATATGTATTTTCATTTTTTTCATGGTTTTAATTTTTCCTAACTGTACTTAACTCTATGTTACATATAGATCACATAACATATCACAACATCAATTTAAGAAATCTTGGTATAAATTTGGATAATGAGCTTATGTCGATCTGATAATTGGTTCTTCTTCCATATGCTATCCCTTACAACATTTTCTTTGCAACATCTGGTGTAATTTCTATTTATTAGTTCATTGATAATTTCTGAATAGTTTTATAAAACAGTCTAAAATGAATCTATCATAAAATCTAATTTCACCTTTGAAAGACATTTATTATTTTAATGTTTAAAATGTTATAGTTTCTCAAATTTGAATTAGTTTTAGATATTTTGAATATTGAGAAATTTATGCTTTTATACAATGGGAGAAATAAATATATAATTATTACTTTAATGTATCTAAACTTGTAATTTATGTAGCCATCTCATCATATATGGAAATCCAATAAGATTAAATTTGTAGGATTTATATTTTCAAAACAGAAATTCCAATGACCGTCCGATTAAAAAGTAATGTGTAATTAACAAATGGATTTTATGATTATAAAATTTTATAACAATAAAAGTTAAATAATGATGACCTTAATTTAAAGCTAACACTTATTTCTTTAGATATCATTTTTGGGATTTAACTGCATTAAGTCATTTCTTTATATATTATTATTAAATTTGGTTTTTATGTTTGATGGAAATTTTTCACTATATTATAAAATTGACTATATCATTCTAAATTATAAAATAAATATCAAAATTTCATTATTTTTACTTTTCATGCCCTTAAGTTTATCATACTTCCAATTATGGGTGATTATTTCTCAATGTGTGATGCTGCTTTGATGGTTTGCAATAAGCACATATATTAGAGCACTAGGGACATATGGGATATTATCATGAAATGTTAGAAAAATTCTTATCTCAAGTTTGTATTTGGTCGTGAAAGTTTTAATTATATCTATTAGGGGGACTAAAAATGTTTGTATGCCTACTAAGGTGCCTAATATGCATGTCAAAGGCTTAGTGCGCTGTGTGGGGTGAAATTTCCACCCGTCCATATTGGATTAATATATAAGTTTCCATCCATATTATTATCTTCGTAGTGGAAAATTTGAATAAATAAACTTATAGGAGCAATTTTATCGATGGATCCAAAATAGAGAATTGAGATCTAGAACATTCTAGGGGAAATTTGATGCTCTAAATGGAATTTTTTGGGGGTTAAACTTTTTCGTTGTACCCTATGACATTTTTCTACACATGAACACCTTTTTAATGGTGTAATATGTTGGAAATAATACTGAGAGGGGGGTGAATCAGTATTATCAGGTCAATTATTTTTCAATTCATACACAGATTTGTATACGCTACTTAGGTTAATGAAACCATCATATATACGCAACTTCAGTTAAGGAAACTAGCGTATAACTTATAATTTAATTATTCTTCATATGCTGATATCATAACCATATAAACATTAACCAGGAACAGAAAAATAATGCAGACAGTCACACACAAGAACACAAGATATAAGGTGGAAACCCAATGTGGGTGAAGACCAGCTGCTGCAATTTGTCTCTATCTTCTTTAAATTAGAAACTTATTTTTGCAATGATTCTGTATTGGTGCAGTCTTATACCAGTATGGAGGCTACAACTTGTAGAAGGCTACAACCTTCTCTTTTCTTCCAGGGACAACATTTCATAAATTTTCAGACTGGATCCATGAATATCATCAATCAAACATCAAGTGTATCTGCATCAATCAATCTCCTTTGTATAAACCAATATAGAATCAACCAAACACTTCTCAGAATGTTGTAACCAGAAAATAGTAATAGTAACAACACACCAATTCTGAACCCAGAACACTGCAATAATAAACAGAAGTAGCTAAAGCATATTTCATGAGACATACGCTACTTCAAAATGAGAAACCTGCATACATACACATCTGTCTCAAGACTAATCAGTGTATACGCTGTCTTCTCTCTCTAAACCTGTGTGTATACACGCCTCTGATGTGCCAAACCTACGTACAGATCTATCAAAGATAATTTACCGCTTTTCACTTAATCAGACATTAGTTATACCCAGATTATCAGATTTATAGATCTAATAATGCTCCAATTATAACAGACCAGGAATCACACAATGATACTACTATTCAAGCCTTAAAAACTTGATTCATCAATAGAACTTATCCATCTTTTAGTGCTCAAGTTCCTCCTTGGTTTAGGTCCAACAACATAAACAAATCACCAGTTTTCCAGATCTTGCTCCTCTTAAGATTTTCAACACTTTTTCGATACTCTTTCCAAATGATCTCCTTCCCTTTTTATAGTCTTAGGCCATACTCAAACCATGGTCCAAAACATTTGAGAACCAATACTAGGGATCCAATACTTGCGTCCAACGCTTTGGATGCAATACCAAGGACCAAAACCATAGGTTCAAATATATCAGACTAAATATCATGGACCAAACATAAATTTTCCCACATGTACACACTTTTCTTTGCATGTAAGTGTGTGCAAACATATATGCGCCTTTTGATCGGTGATCCCGCATGTATACACGACTTTGCTAAGAGGAACCTGTGTATACCTTATTTTCTTCTATTCTGAGTACTTGAGTTGTGATCTACCATTTGAGTGAGTTGCCATCAAGGACAACACCTATGCCATAGTGCCAAACCTATGTCATAATGCCAACATAAGAGTCATATCAATGTGGGTTCAATTGAATACTTTATGCATCCTATAAATTGAGTTGTCAGGATTAACCCCCATAATGGGAGAGGATCCCATGTTAACCACCATTGCTTATTAAAAAGATGATATTTGCATGGATACTATGAAGAAGACTCTATAAGGGTCAAATTTGTAACTCTAATTGAGATTTGAATGAGTCAAGCTTAACTTCTAATTGGTTATTGGGCTATGTTATAACTAGGCCACTAGGACCAAAAGGCCTTCCATTGTAGTATGGTGCATTTTATTCCATATTAGAGTAGAGTATTTGAGAGTGAATAGTGAGAGACTAGAATATAGGGGCTTTCATTTTTGGCTATAGTTTTTAGGTATCCCCATAGGGAGTACCTTATCGTTTATACTTGCATCATTTACACGCCAAACAAAAAAGAGTAGGAAAACCTCACTTTCTAGGTAGGTTTTCTCTCACAAAGGTTTTCTATAGAATATATTGTTGTTCATTGTGATTGGTATGTGTTTTTATTTTAGTGTTCTCTATTTTACACATTTTATCTATTGCATGCATAAGAAACAAAATATATAATAAACAATCTAGGATCTAAATGAACCAACCCTTCATAATATATACTTCAATTTACTTTAACAAATCTATTGCAATGAATTGTCTAATAGAATATCCATAGTAGTCTAGAAATCATATTGGTATTAGAGTAGGTTTCTTTGTGTATTTCTAGGAAGTTGCATAGGATCCAAGAAACATATTGAATAGGAAGACGTAAAAATCTAGTTGTGTCTAGCAAATTTGTATACAATAAGACTTGAGATTCACTAGAGGAGAGATTCTCAATGTTGGAAGCATAAATTATATATATTGTAAGAAATATGAGAATTCTTATGGCATCTATAGAAAAAGAGTTTGGAAACAAAGAAGCTAGAGGTTCCAACTAGTGGTTAGATCAAAGAGAATATTGTGGAATCAAAAGATACATAGAAGGAGTCCAAGAAACAAGCAATAAAATAGAATTTGATTTCAAATTTCATGAACCATTCACAGTCCTTCTTTAATATGGATATAAAGGTGGACATCACTCCTTAGAAAGGAGACTTGATTGATACCCTGAAATTATATCATTTGATGTAGAAGTTAGTGGTTTATTTTAATGCTCACCACATAGATGAGGAACACACAATTTCATTTTCTAAATAAGAAGTTCATGTCTTGAATTGGTTGGAAAACCACACAAAAAATTTAGGCTAGAGAGGGATCCTACAATAACTAAATGGGAGGATCATAAAACCTTGAAAAATTCCTAATTCCACCCTATTAAGTATGTAAACAACTAGTGGATCTAGTGGTACTAGTTTAGGAAGACATAGGGTCATACTGCGTAGGAGTACAACCCAAAATTTTAAAACATGGAAATAGTGTTGGGTATATCTCCCAAGAACATGGATGTAATCCTAGGAAAATGTGGATCTACGCATCCATCTATAAAAGCAGGTGTTGTTGTTTAAACCAAGAATAGTGGATGAGGCTTTTGTATAGGAATAAAACCTGGAAAACATAGGCCAAATGAAAGGGTATTAAAGTGGTTCAAAATATAAGGAACACTACGAAGCCTCTAGGGAGGGGAGTAAGAGGTGTAAATGGGGAAATGAAATAAAAAAAAATGACAATTACACACACTACAAATATATTAGCAATCACTACAACTGCTGCAACATTGAAGGTGACATGAAAGAGAAGCGTTGGAGATTACACTCAGAGCTAAACTCAAAGAAGCAAAGGAAGGATAAGAAGAAAAATAATCTTATAACCATAGATGCAAGAAATCAAGGGGAAAGTAGATCCAACATCGATAAAATATTATATGCACCTTAAGGTAGAAGGAGGTGAATCTGAGTAGAATTCATCAACTAGAAGAGAAGGAGATGATCAAACTCTTCCATATAAAATATAGGCCAAGAAGACATATATTAATTCTTTGTTTGACTCAGGTTCAGAAGAAAATATCATAATAGTGATCTAGTCAAAAAACTTGGATTGGAGTCTTATGATCATCCTATACCTGTCCTATTTGAATGGATCAACAACGATATATAGATAAACGTAAACAAATAGTGTAAAATAAATTTTTCTATCAGTGTTGATTATATTGATGAAGTATAATTGGATTGAATTCAACTTAATGTGTGTGGAGTTATTTTTAAGAGTCCCTATATGTACATGTTGATGGGATATTCATATGGACATCCAATCGGTCCTTCCTCTTAAGGATATAAAATACTTCAACCATTAACATGCATAAGAGAAAGTCAAATATTTCATTGGTAAGTGCCAACCAAGCTAAGAAAGTGATTAGTTTTAATAAGAAGTATGCTTTCTTATTCTTAAGAGAAAAACAAAATTGTAGAAGAATCAAAGAGAGGAAAGGCATCCTTGGAAGGGTGGACTAAGGAAAAGAGACAAAAAATAAAAGATTTTATATAGGCATAAAAGGTAGTCCTGTAAGAGCATAAACGGATACCACCAAAAGGAGAAGTGGATCACAAGATCCATTTATTTCTAAAATATCCATTCCCAAACATATGGTTGTATAGGAATTCCATTCTTGAAGATAATAAGGTGAGATTTCATTACAACAACTAATGGGATGGGAATAAGAAAATTTGTGACAAATGAGGACATGAATAAAAAATTTGCATTGATTACAGAGTTTTAAACAAAATATGCTAAAGAAAAGGCACCCCTTGCCTAGGATAGAGGATCTATTACACTAGTTGTAGCAAGAAAAATACCTCACCAAATGAATTTAAAATTAGGGTATCACCAAGTTCAAATTAGAGAAGGATATATTGGGAAAACTACCTTCCAAACCAAAAATATTGATACAAGAATTTAGTCATGTCATTTGAACTATGCAATGCACCAGCTACATTCATGATATTAGTGAATGATGTATTGTGCCATTGTCTAGATTTTTTTGTTATTGTTTACTTTGATGATATAATTATTAATATTGCTACATGGGAGTAGCACATATCACACTTAATACATGTGATAAAGGATTTAAAGAGGCATCAATTGTTGGAAAATATCAATAAATGTGAGTCTACACAATAATGTTTGGTGTATTTACGTTACGTGATTAGTGGAGGGGATCTTAAGATAAATCCTTTTGAGATGGAGGCTATCATGAAGTGCCCAATGCTTACTATTTTTTTTGAGGTTAGGAGTTTCATTAGGGAATAATAGTACCTAAGATAAATCATGCTCTCATTTTCAATAATAGCTAGAACATTGTATTCCATGATAGTGAATTAAAAAAAAAACAACGGGGGAAGGGTCAACTGATTTGAAGAGATTAAGAATAAAATTAATCAAGCATTAGTTCTCAAATTATAAAACTTGCAACATCCCTTTGAATTAGAGATGGATGGAATTGCGTATGCTATGGGAGTGTTCTTGATGTAAGGAGAAAGCTTATATGCTACCATTCTATGGAATTTTGTGGAGTAGTACTAAAACACCCTCCCTATGACAAGAAGCTCGATGCCCTAGTATAAAGAGTTAAAAATTGGAAGGATTATTTTAATGGGAAAGGAGATAACCATCCAATATATTTGACATTATCTAACAATATCATTGGTCCTTCTTTTGTTCCATGTGGCTATCTAAAACAATCATAATCTTTCAAGATAATTTTTTTATAAAATGAAATCTATCGACTAATTTAGGATCAATGTAATTATGATTTTCTCCTGAATTGATTACAATAGAAATAGGATAATTTATGCTCTTAACCTACCACCTTAATTATGTAGGATTGGTGATCTTCCTATCAATATTGTAGGGTTTCATATATTTTTGTAGAATTCCTTCTGATGCATTCTGCCATGATAACCCCTTGAATGTTGCACATATTCATAATTTTTCGTCTCCATGAGTGAAATATTTTTTCCTGTGATCTCCTTTACATCCCCAACATTTTATTGCATGTCATATTCCCCTTTTCTCCAAGGAGTCTTATATTTGTGACTTATATTTAGCATGCTTATTTTCATGATATTTTCCAATATTTATTCTCATGAAAGTAGGTTTCAATCACTTATTTCTTTTATCTATTTCCTCCTTCTTCATAGCCTTCCAAAATTTCTAAAATTTATCTCTTCTTTTGCCTTGTTCATAGAAATAATTATCCTTTTTAATGGCCTCTTCTTCCAATGCCTTGACATAATCAAATTGAATCTAAACATTATTTAAATATGTCAATACACTTAAGAATCTCCAAAATTTCACCTTCTCCTCGTTGATAAGGCCTATATAGCTCAACAACTCCAAAAACATATTTTCATATTATTCCATGGTCATACTTCTCAACATTAATTGAATGAAATTCTAATTTCCTTATCATAGTAGTACTATAAATAATATTAATGTTAGAATTATTTCCTAAACTAATTTCAGGAAAAAATTAAAATTCTCAGTAATGTGCTTGACTTTATTTAATTCATTCCACCACATAACATCTTTTCCTTTCAAATGAAATACGAGAATTGGATGAGTAACTATGAAATAAAAAATATCTTCTAATTCCAAGCAATTGCGCTTTTGCATCATCTCCACTTTAATATTTGTATTTAGATGCTGATGGCCTAAGCTATACAATCTTACCTTGTAGACTATGCAACTCATAATTCATTTTTTATTCCTAATGGCATAAACTTTTGGGTTTCTCCTTAACACGTTAGATGCACAAAACTTCTATGATTAATGAGGGGGTGAGCAGTGTTATAGTTTGTATTCTACTAGAAATTCTTGAGTGCCTATATCCTTTATAATTATTCCTCCTTGCATGAGGTCTACTTTCTTCCACATGTCTTGAGCCTAATCCATTATTTATTTTCCTCTGTAACTAATTTATATTTTTCATCAATTTGTTATTTATTTGATTTTATTCTTCCTATGATTCTATTATTTTTATTTCATTATTAGGACTATAAATATTCACTTCTACTCTCAAACTCCTCATAGTTTGTACAATTCTATTGGTTTCCCTATTTTTATGCCCATTAGACTCACTCTCTTCATTACACAAACTAATGTTTAGTAATTTAGCTTATCTCTCATGATTGTAGGCTCTTTGCTCCTTCTCCGGGTCTCTATTACACAGTCCTAATATTGTCTTGTTTTTCTTATACCCCTAACTCTATAAAATGTGTAAAAAACCAATGGTGTTAGAAATATACATATTATATTTTTATCAAATAGAGCTATAGGTCCCTTTTATTTTTAATTAATAATAACCATATAATAATATTCTAGATTCAAAGATTTCAAGCTTAATATCCTCTAAATTAACTCTTCAATGTTTATCCTCATGCAACAATATAATCTTTGAGTTGAAATTATAGCTTTTCAAAATTGTCATTTTCACCCAATATCTACATTTTATCACTGATTCAAATATAATTTAGAGGCCAACCTTTTCCACATGTAGAAGAAAATATATAAGGAACCAAGAATAATTTTGTAGGAGACATTGATAACAATAATAATGATTATGAATAAAAAATTTAGATTGTCAATCTAGTTCTCTTATCAAATTTTACAACAATTTGGAATTGTCAAAATTGTCCTTCAACACTTTTCTCTAGTCAACTTGTAACAAAATTAGCCATCTCCCAAAGTGAGTAGTTTTATAAAAACTTCACTATGGAAATTTTATCTATTTTCACAAGTAGATAAAATGTCAAGTAATTTGCTTTAGTTTTATCGTTTGGGGACTCTTTTCCTCTTTTGAAAATCCTAATATCCATAAAAAGTGGCTTGAAATAGTGGATTTTTCCCTCCTTGAGCATCCCCATTACAAACCATTTATATTTTAAACAATTCATTTAATGGTTAATTCCATGTCTAATTTTTTAATAGGTTGTAAAATTCTCATTAATTATAAGGTCCATGTTTAGGAGTACTGCATTGTTCTTGAAAAAGCAATAATTTTTAAATTTTAAGAAAATGGTGATGAATTTTCTAGTGCCTCTCATTCACATTCCTATATCTCCACCCACCCATTGTGGAAATACACATAAAAATTCATCTAACTCTACGTTCATATGCTCCCGATATGACCAACATGAGATATTTTTGGCTCCTAACATTTTATTGTTTTAAGCACGGGGAAAATTTTGTTGATGTGGCTATTGATGAGGTGACTAGTTCCACTTGGTACTATATGTTGATTCCATGTCACCATTGTTGGGAAAATACTGAGAGGGGGGGTCAATCAATATTTAAAAAACTCACAATAATCATTTTTCTTTTCTGAGATGTATACATGACTTGACTAAACCAAACTAGCATATATATGTGATTGTTGTAACAGAAACTAGCGTATTCCAAGTAAACTTTGTAAAACATCTAATTCTTTATCTGTTAAACTTTGAACCATAATGAAAAAGATTTACCAAGCATCTCATAAGCTGTAAACAAGTCTAGTAATAACAGAATAAAATATCACACATAAAACACACATAAAAACCAAGATTTAAGGTGGAAACCCAGTGTGAGAGAAAAACCATCGGTGTTATCATCTCAGTCTTCAAAACTTATTAATATCAAAATTTCTTACATTCTTGTACTGGTACAGACTCATACAAATATGTAGGCACCCACCTACTAAAGGTTACAACCTTCACTTATTTTCCAGCTGCTACTGGAAGGGAGCTCCAACCCCCTAATCTGATCACCAACTACTACTAGTAGGAAGCTTTGACTTCCTCACTGGAGGCTCCAACCTTTAGCAACATCTCTAGGCGATGTTTCATCAAATTTTTAGATAGCATCTAATATCAACACTTATGCCTAATCATCACTGTAAAATAATCATCAATTTCTAACACAACCAATCACTCAAACCCAAACAACTGATACCTAATCAAAAGTTAAGAAATCAACTGGAACAGTCATATCACTATAACCAGTACACAAAAATGAACCCAGAATATTGCATAAACACACAAAATCAACTGTAGTCTTAATCATTCAAATACCGAAATTCATATGCTACTTCACTAAAGGAAACTCACGTGCATACACAATTTTCAATAGAGAAACCTGTGTGCAGATCTTAAAATACTAAAAAATGAAAACTTGACTACTACATTTCTGAAAAGAACCCTCAACCATACTCAGATTCACTGCAACGTTTTAAACCAATCACAGAAATATTTATGATCTTCAATCACAATCAACAAGTGATATTAACACTATTCATAACCAAATCCTGTTTCATCCTTCAATCATATCTACTTCATACATTATCATCTAACATAGATCAATAATGAGGACATAATGGATAGATAATAAAGAAGTAGTAGCATTCATTAGATTGATCATTTATTTATGAACATAAACACTTACTTTGCATACGCTACTTTGTTGAGGCCAACCTGCATGTATAAGTGTTTTTTCTTGAGACCAACCCACATATAGATCTTCAAATTTTGACCTAAAATTGTGCAACCCTTCGAAACTTTAGAAAGACTGAGATCATAATAATCAAAGATAAAAACATGTGTCAATACTTAGATCTAGTCAATATTTGAATAGATCATATAATTAACAATCATTTCAAGTCTCATGATCCTGATCCATAATTGTATCCGTCGATGCATGATTATTTCAGAACAACATTATAATTGTGGCTCTTACAATGCAAATATACTTTAGATTGAAGTATTCATCAAACTCTTTCTCTTGCACCCTTATCCCTTTGATATTCACTTCTTTATATAGTTTAGCATTTATCCAATACCATGGGTCAAAACAACATTAGCGTCGGTGGTAATCTTTGACATGATCAATATTTGTTGTCACGCTCACTACTACGGGACAATACCATGGTAAGGACGCCTGGTATTTAGAAAGCCATGGTACAGAAACCATACGTTACTTTTCTCCACTAAACTTGCATGCATATGCGACTTGGCTTAACAGAACCTACATATAGTTCTTGAACTTCCAACTTTATCATTCTCTTAATTGTCTTGGATTTTGTCATTCATTTTGGTATTTTATTGTATTCATTCTGTCACTTCTGATATGTCCTATGAATTTTGTTATAAGTGAGTTTCCATCAAGTACAACACATGTATCATAGTGCCAATAATCTCCCCTTTTGGACTTGATGGAAACCATTGGGTGTTTGGTCACCACAACCTGTAAATAACATCAAGCTATTCTCCAAACACAATATCCAAACACCAAGATACTCTCCCCCTTTGACATCAAGGGAAAAGGGTTGACCAATTTTGAATAAAGACTTCCATATCTAAATTGATGAATATGTTAAACTATTGAACTACTCCCCATGAGTACATGCTAAATTTTCTGATCAAGCTCCCCCTGAGCACATGCCACAATCTCTAATGGATGTAAAATGAAATACATGACTCTATGATTCAATTGATTATGACCTCTCATCACCAAGGACCCATACTTACATCAATATCCCAACCAAGTGGGATTACATTTATACACAACCACCCAAATAAGTGGGATTAGATAGTGGACATGATCTCAAAATTCTATACATGAATAAATGTGAAAATTATTACATCATAGGTCTTTACATGACCCTTACATCAAATGATATTTAAAAACCAAAAGAAATTAAAAATAGCACAATTCAGCAACTAGAATTCCAACAATGCATTATATTCTACAAGACTATTACTCCCCCTCGACCTGTGCTACATGATCATATTCCACTACTCATTCATCGAAGAATATTCATCAATCAAAGAAATATTAAGGAGAGAAACATAACTCAATACCATATGAGCAGACTATATCCATCATCATCAGACCAAGAGAAATAAAATCATAGCTTTTAGAAGCATGTTAGAGGATGATCTTGAGTCTCTCTCACTATTTTTCTATCAGAGAAAAACATACATGACTTTCTATAAGGAAACATGAGTATATATGTGACTATACTTCATGAAACTTGCGTATAGCTAGCAACCTTATAAATGTTTCTTTTTTTTCACTTGTGGACTGAGAAAATTGATTTAACAACAAAGTGAGATAGAGACAACTCCTAGTTTTTGTCTAAGATATTCAAATGCTTCTCTAGGAAGGGGTTTAGTAAATATATCAACAACTTGTTCATTGGAGGGAACATACTCCATTTCAACCTTTTTCTCAATCACTTGTTCTCGTAGAAATTGATAATTAATAGGAATATGCTTGGTCTTGGAGTGCATAACAAGATTTTTCAAAATACCAATAGCACTTGTATTATCACATAGGATGGAGATTAGTGGAGAACATTTGATTTGTATATCCTGTAATGTTTGCATCATCCAGAGAAGTTGTGCAACAATATGCAACAACTACATATTTTGTTTCTACTGTAGATAAGGAAATGGAACTTTGTTTCTTACTAAGACAAGATACCAATTGAGGCCCCATGTAAAATGCACCTCCACTAGTGCTTTTCCGGTCATCACAATTTCCAACCCAATCTGCCTCTGTGTATGCATGAAGGGTAAGATATGCATATTTAGGATACCATAGAATAAAATATTGGGTTCCTTGGAGATATTTTAATATTTTGTTTATTGTTTGAAGATGTGATTCCTTTGGATTGGCTTGGAAACGTCCAACATTCCCAACTACATGCATGATGTCTGGTTTGGTACCTATTAGATAAATTAGGATTCCAATCATAGATCTATACTTTGGTTAGTTTACGGCAAGAGAATCATCATTAGAACTGAGGCTACATCGTGTCATCATGGGAGTACATGCATGTTTTCATTCTTACATCCCATACTTCTTCAAAATTTGTTTGAGATATTTTTTTGTGAGAGAAAGATGCCAACTTTTCCTTGTTGTACTTGTAGACCAAGAAAATAGGTTAGTTCCCCAGGTAAAGACATTTCAAATTATTGTTGCATAACAGAAGCAAAGTTTTGACTCATAGATTCTTCATTACTACCAAAAATGATATCATCAACATAAACCACAATAATGAGCAGTTTATCAACTTCAATTTTTGTGTACAAGTTGTTGTTTGTGGATCCTTTTGTGAAACCTTGTTGTTAAAGATATTTGTGAAGATGATAATACCATTCTCTTGAAGCTTTTTTTAGCCAATATAAATCCTTTTTGAGTTTGCATACAAGGTTTTCATCATTCCCCAAAATGAATCCTTCTAGTTATTCACTATATACTTCTTTTTCTACATCTCCATTAGGGAACACATATTTTACATTCATTTGATAGACTTTGAAATTTCGAAAACTTGAAAATGAAAGAAGAATTCTTATGGCTTCAAGTCTAGCCACTGGTGCAAATTTTTCTTCAAATTCTATACCTTCTTGTTGAGCATAACCTTTACAAACATGTCTAGATTTGTTTCTAATAACTTCTACATTTTCATTCATCTTATTTTTGAATATCCATTTTGTCCCTATAACATTTTTATCATGAGGCCTTGGAACCAATTCCCAAGTATCATTATTTTCAATTTGATCAAGTTTTTCATTCATGGACCTAACCCAACATTCATATTTACTAGATTGATTCACATTTTGGTGGTTCAATGGTGGATAATAAAGTTAGACAACTAGAAGATCCTACAAGGGTTCTTCTTGTTTGTACCTCAATTTAGTTCTCCTAGAATTTTAGTTTCTGGATTATTCTTTTGAACATACTTGGATGCAACCTATTCTTTGTCTGATGTATCTTCTTCCATTTCATCATTAGTTTGTTCTTCTATATCATTGCCACTTGATGTGGGAAAGCATTCCTCATCATCATCCTCTTTTGCTGATGTTACCTGTTTGGACCTTGTGCATGTTTCATCAATCACAACGTCAACGCATTTAATAATTTTCCGAAGTCTCTTATTGTAACATTTGTATCCTTCACTTCTAGATAAGTAACCAATAATTATTCCTTCATCTACTCTAGCTTCAAACTTACCAAGTTTTTCATCATTATTTTTTATGAAACATTTTCTTCCAAAAATTCTAAAATTATTTACAATGGGAGGCTTACCATACCAAAGTTCATATGGAGTTTTATTACTATTCACACAAATATGAGCCTTGTTAAGAATATTTACTACAATATGTGCAGCTTCACCCCAGAAGGTGTGAGGAGTTCCAGACTCATCAAGCATATCAAGAGCCATTTGTTGAACAATTCTATTCATTCTTTCTGCCACACCATTTTGTTGAGGGGTTTTAGCTACAGGAAATTGTCTTTTAATGTCATGTTGTTAACAAAAGTCAAAGAATTTATCTAATATGTACTCTCCTCCTTGATCAGATCTAAGACATTTGTTTTTTAGATCTACTTCATTTTAAACTAATGCCTTAAAGACTTTAAAGTTATCAAATGCTTCATCTTTGTGTTTCAAGAGACTGATCTAACACGTTCTAGAAAAGTCATCAATGAGTAATATATAGTATTGTTCTCCACGAGGTGACTTCTTCTTTACTGGTCCACAAAAATCAGTATGTATAAGTTCAAGAGGCTTACTTGATGATCCTTCTCTAGCATTGAATTGAACTTTGGGTTGCTTCCCGAATTGGCATGAATTACATATGGTACCTTCTGGTTCGATGATGTAGGGTAGATCATGAAAATCTTTGAGTCTACTTGATTTTCTTATTTGAGAGAAGCTTAGATGTCCCAACCTTCTGTGCCATAACCAATTTTCTTATGCCTTTCCTAGGTAACATTGTTCTTGGCCACCTTTCAATATATACAGATTTCTCTAGGTTCTTTTTCATTTTATTATGGTCTTTCCTATATCAAGTTCACGAACCACAAATTCTTAAGATCGAAATACCACCTAATTTCCTTGATCACACATTTGGTTAACACTCAACAAGTTATGCTTTAATCCATCAACATACATAACATTACCAGCTTTAACTTTGTGTTTTAGAAAAACAAAACCTTTACCCTTAATGACAACAGGTGAGTCGTTTCCAAAAGTGATATTCTTTTCTTTCTCTAAATCATTGTATGAAATAAGTTTATCTTTATCACCTATGATGTTTTTTGAGCATCTGCTATGAATGTACCATTGATTTCCTTGTCCTTCTGTAAAAGATGCTATGCCACAACTTTCAGGTTGTACCTCCTTCCTTTTCTATACCATGGAATTTGTTGATAGTTTCTCCTTTTGAGATGTTGGCTATAATTTTCTCCTGCATTTAGATTATTCATGACCAAAGTTATTGCAAACTGAGCATTCAATTTCATCTATAAAAGGTGAGAAGATATTTTAGGAGTTCTTCTTAATTCCTGTCTTGTTCCTTCATTTTCTTGCTTCTCTAGTCATGGTAGTTTTGTATGTAGCACATTGAGTAGCCTTATGACCAAAATTATGACATGAGAAACATTGTCCATTAAAGAAGAAATTTATGTGACCATAGAATCTTCTAGTGTTGTTTATCTTTTGACTAGAGCTTCTGTTGTTGTTCATCCTTGAATTGGAGTGAACATGATTTACCTGTCAAACACCTTTATTATTTTACTAAGGACTATATTTTTTATGATTTGGTTTTACTGCATTACTAAAGCTTTTCTCACTGATTTTTTTGTATTACCAAATCTTTGTTGATAGACTTTCGCTGCATTTAGATAGATTTTGGTGGTGGCTGAGTACTTTTATGGCTGATATTTTTCTCTAGTGTGTCCAAGATCTATCTTCATGAGAGGAGACCATTGTACCTTGATAATTTCATCTAAGGTTTCAGATGCTTTAGAAAATCTAAGATTCAAAGTTTTTATTTTCTCAGGTTCCTTTCTTAGACTTAATACTTCACATTCTAACTTCTCATTATGATTTTGTTTTTCTATGTGTTGATGCTTTAAAGTATCTATGGCTACTTTGTTTTCTTTCAAACAAATTTTGATTTGATAATTTCTTCAAAGAAATCCTTTTCTTCTAATGCATCCAAAAATTTATCATTAGACTCAGAAAACATGAGTAATTTAAGATCTTGATTAGATTCACCTTCTTCACTATTTGACAAGCCATCACTATCTTGATGAGTATAATAACTTTTTCTACTGCTAAACCGTCTACTATTAATTTTTGCAAAATCCTTTTCTTTGTCTTGGTTTTCTTTATGAGGACATTTTGCAGCATAATGACCAACTCTACCACAAGCAAAACATTTGAAGGAAAGCTTACCTTTGAACCTTCTAGTGCCCAGTTGAAGTTTCTTTACAAAGTTCACCTCATCTTCTTCTGATATGTATCCTGATTCCTTCAGTTCCTCCTTTTCTTTCCCTTTGAGGATGCTTTAAATGTGGCTTCTCTGACTTTTGAGGGACCTCCTTTCCTCATGTCAAAAGCAGTAAGCATTCCATGAAGTTGAACAATAGTAATAGTTTGTCGATCCTGCTTTTCTTCGATCGAAGGAATTTTTGACTTGAATTTAGGAGTTAGAGATCTTAAGATTTTATCTACTAAAGTAGTGTCCTTTATTTCCTCACCCAGATTTTTCATGCAATTTACAATCTCATCTATACGAAGAAAGAAATTGGAAATACCTTCATCATTATGCATTCTGAGAGTTTCATATTGAATTCTAAGAGTTGGAAGTTTAGAACATTTTACCTTGGTATCGCATTCATAGCTTTGAATGATTCTATCCCATATTTCTTTGTTGTGTTTAGCTGCATGACTTTGAAAAATTCTGATTTTGTAAGACTTCCCAGTAAAGCATTGATGGCTTTGGTGTTTGTTTCATATGTTTTATCTTCTGCTGCATCTATGGAAACAGTCATTGGATATTGGTGATCTCCTTCCACAATTGCCCAAACATTTGCTCCAAGAGACTGAATATGGGCTTTGGTTCTTGTTTTCCAATATTTAAGATTATTTCCATTGAAAAGTGGCAGCTTGATAGATATCAATCCTTCTTGATTTCTTATCTTGTAGGATCTTCCTTCAAGTGATCAATCCTCTTTTGAAGAACCCGAATCTGATACAAATTGCTGGGAAAATAACTAAGAGAGGGGATGAATCAGTATTTTAAAAACTCACAACAACAAATTTTATTTTTTGAAAAGTATATGCGACTTGATTGAAGCCAACTAGCATGTATACAGAATTGTTATAACAGAAGCTAGCATATTCCAAGTAAGCTTTTTAAAACAACTAATTATTTATCTAATAAACTTTGATAAGCAGTAAACAAGTTCATTAAGAACAAAATAAAGTATCACACATAAAGCACACATAAACACTAGGATTTAAGGTGGAAACCCAATGTCGGAGAAAAACCACTAATGTTATCATCTCAGTCTTCAAAACTTATTAATATAAAAAAATACTTACATTCTTGTACTGGTGCAAACTCATACTAGTACACAGGTACCCACCTGCTGAAGGCTACAACCCTCATGCATTTTCCAACTGCTACTGGAAGGTAGCTCCAACCCCCTGATCTGATGACCGGCTACTACTAGTAGGAGACTTTGACTCCCTCACTGAAAGCTTTGACCGTCAACAACATCCATGGACCATGTCTCATCAATTTTTTAAAATGGATCCAATATCAATAGTTATGCTCAATCATCACTGTAAAAAAATCATTGATTTCTAACATAACCAATCACTGAAACCCAAACGACTGATACATAATCAAAACTTAACCAATCAACTAGAAAATTTAGGTCACTGTAACCAATACATATAATTGAACTCATAATGTTGCATCAACACACAGAATCCACTATAGTCCTAATCATTCAAATACCAAAATGCATACGCTACTTCACTTAAGGAAAACTGCATGCATACATGGTTTTCAGTAGAGAAACCCATGTACAGATCTTAAAATAATTAAAACTTAAAACTTGACTACTACATTTATGAAAAGAACCCTGAACCATACCCAAATCTACTACAACATTGTAATCCAATCACGGAACTATTTATGATCTTCAATCACAATCAATAGGTAATGTTAACACTATTCATAACCACATTCAAATTCATCATTGAATTAGATCTACTTTAGACATTATCATTTAACCCATATCAATCATGAGGATATCATTGACAGACATCAGAGAAGTAGTAATAGTGATCATATTGATCAGCTATTAATGAACAAAAACCCTTAATTTGTATACGCTACTTTGTAGAGTCCAACCTGCACGTATACATGCTTTTCCAGAGACCAACTCATGTATAGATCTACAAATTTTGACCTAAAATTGTGAACCTCTTCAGAACTTCAAAAAGACCCAAACCATAATAATCAAAGATAAAAACATGAATCAGCACTTAGATCTAGTTAATCCTTGAACAGATCATACAATGAGCAGTTATTCTAGGTGTCATGATCCTAGTCCATTATTGTATCCATCAGTGCATAATTACTTCTGATCAACGTGATAATTATGGCCCTTACAATGAAAATATAATTCATATTGAAGTATTCATCAAAAACTATTTCTTTTGCACCGTTAGCCCTTTTATCTTCACTTCTTTATATAGTTTATCCCTCATCCAATACCACAGGCCAAAACAACATTACTGTCGGTGGTAATCTTTGACAACATCAATATTTGTTGTCACACTCATTACTATGGGCCAATACCATGGTAAGGACCCCTAGTATTTAGAATACCATGGTATAAAAGCCATAAGTTAATTTCCTTCACTGGACGTGTGTGCATATGTGACTTGGCTTAACAGAACCCACATATAGTTCTTGAACTTCCAACTTTATCATTCTTTAAATTGTCATGTGTTTTGTCATTCATTTTGGTATTTTGTTGTATTCATTCTGTCACTTTTGATTTGACCTATGAATTCTGTTATAAGTGAGTTTCCATCTAGGACAACACATGTATGATAATCAGAAAAACAACTTGTAGCCACCTCAGGCTTCAGAACACAAAACCTCCTTCCTTTTCCTCCTCTTTTTCATCCTTCCTTTTTTCCTTTACCTTTCCTCTAACTCCACATAGTATCAATAATCTATGTAGCTTCATCTCATTAGTTCCATGCTAGTTACAGGTGATCATCCACACCTTTTATTTACCATGAATATTCTTCATCATTTTTACAGATCTATAATAAATATCCTTCGAGGGCTACTAAGATATACATGGTTTAACAATACATCACTACAAGGAAAATACCTTCTAGAAAAGTTATAAAAAAGACTTTTAGCGTTAGAAAATTGGAAAAATTTGTCAAAAAAACTCCACAAAAACATGTGTTTATGTCAGCGAATGTTTTAGAAGATATTATGATGGAATTTAATCACAAATGGAAAAAATTGGGTGACCGTAGGTTTTAGTGGATGTTTTTTAATGGTGTGCTTTATGGAAAAATAACATCAATGCACTAAATATATAGAAGCACCAATGTTGTAAACATAACTAAAAGCTCCAAGGCATTGAATGAAAAGAACATCTGTTACTCAAATGTATACTTCCCACTACATATATATTAAAAGAATTCCATAGGGCATTATTTTTAGGAACAACACTGAGGTAGGAAAAAAGATATTGTAGACCTAATGCTTTTATTTAAACTCGCAGCTCTAATGTGTATGAATTGTGTAAAATCACCGGTGTGCTACTAGTATAAAAGAACCGGTACTATTAATTTGAATCATGCATTAGGGATGGAAAATAATATTGTGTAGCACTGAGGCATTATTTCTATGAAAGAACTGGTTCTTTAAGAATTACAATGCATCACGGTGTTAAATGCAGACAATACCAATGCTTGAAGAATATAATGCCCTAGTGCTATCATTTTCAAAAAAGGCACTCGGTATGCAAAAAAATTGTTGTAACGATGATTTTAGATAACATAAAGTAGTGGCGCATGTTTATGTTATGGATAGACCAATTTTTTTTAATGAGATTTTCTCTTTCTTAGAAACATCGACCTGTGATTATGTAATTATTGTGATTTTTTAAACTTGTTATTCATCGACAAATTGACATATATCTTATAACAATATTAATATAAGCTAAATTTTAATTAGTACATTTATATATGATGGTTGGATTAATTTTTTAAATTATCAGATTTCACATCTCTTCATTATAATATCTAATCATCCGTATTTTTAATTAGTGGTGTAAGATTTAACAACAACATTGAATAACAAAATAGAATAATTTAAAAATGTATTTTATTATATATCAATAGGAGGCTCTTTTTTGTACAAAATTGATAACTATTAGTAACCGCTTATATTTCAATTGGGACACTGTTTCCATACATCAAACAAAATGTCTAGTTTTCACAGACAAATATTTTAAAAAATACAACAACTTGCATTGATATCCAAATAGATCTGTTGGGTGTTTGTTATATTCTTTCCATGACTAGTCCGACGCAGGGGGTAAGAGAGGGGGTAGCACAACCCCCTTTGTTGCACCAGAAACAGGGGGGGCGTCACAAGGGGGTGACAACCCCCACTGTTCGGGGGTTTGCAGGGGGTGGTATCCCCCCTCTACAGGGTCCCTAGCAGCGCCCTGAGAAAGAAACAATTGACCATATATTACGTGGGTGAACCTACCTATGGTTTTTTGCATGGGTTTTGCACATTGTTTTCGCAGGATGGTTTTTTGCCCATGGTATCTTGTAGATCTAGATAAGGGAACTATGGTTATCTTCTAATCTAGGGTTAATGGATTGGGGTTTATGAATGATTCAACATGTATATATATGTGTGTTGTAACATTGAAGGAATATAATGAAAAATCAATCTGGTAGTCCCAGTTTTTTGATCCATAGGAGAATATTTGTGTATCTATTTTTTGTTTCTCTCCATTGTATATTTTCTACTTTTAAGAATTTGCTTGTAGGTAATTTATGTATAGTGCTAAAACCTACATTTGGTATCAGTTTTGTTTCAGCTTTGAGGGGACACCTTTGCTACTAAGGGGTTTTTCTTGGGCCAGTGGTAGACCCTATTCAATGGGAGATCTGCGGGATCGATTCATGCAGTGAAAGAATATAGTGAGCAGTGGAAGGATAGAGATCAATAAATTTAATGGTCAGAGTTTTGAGTTCTGGAAACTCAGGATGGAGGATCTGCTCATGGATAAATATCAGTGGATCGTATTAGATCAAGGTACTAAACCAACGACAATGTCATATGAAGATTGAATGAAGTTGCATCAGAAAGAAAATATAACAATACGATTATGTACATCAGATTCAATATTGTTGAATGTATCAGGGGAAGCTATGGGGAAGGATTTGTGTGACAAGTTAGGGACTTTGTACCAATCTAAGTCTCTGGTGAACAAATTTTTCCTACGAAAAAAGATGTATAACTGGAGGATGAAGGATGGACACTCAGTGACATAGCATATGAATGCATTTAATACTGTGGTAAGCTAGTTTTTATCTGTTGATATTAAAATTTTGGATGAAGACAAGTGCATCAGTTTATTTTTTTCTCTACCAGATTCATGGTATAGTCTAGTTGTTGCAATAATTAGCAATAAACCTACCTTGAAGTTTGATGAAATAGACTCATCCTTGTTGTTGGATGAGATGAGATGGAATAATATGAAGGGCCAGAATGGAGATGACTTGTTTGTACAAGGACGGTCTGATAACATAAACAAAAATAAGTCACCTAGTGGGAGACCTTAATCTAGAGGGAGATTTAAATCTCTAGGAAAACCTGTAAAGGTGTGTTGGAGATGTACAAAGGAAGGGCACTTCAGAAAGGATTGCAGATCTAAAATTCCTGAGAAAAGAAATAGATTTGATGATGCTCCTTTTGCAGAGGTAAAATCCATCTCAGATGAAGGTTGGGATGTGTACTTGGCTTCTTATTCAAGTACCCATGTAGATCATGAGGCATGGTCGATTGACTCAGGTGCATCCTTTCTCTTCACTCCCCATTTGGAGTGGTTCTATGAGTATGAAAAATATTATGGTGGTGATGTCTCCCTATGGGATGAGAGGAAGGATAGACTCATTAGACATGGAAATTTTAATCAGAAGTTACAATGTAGAAGTATTAAAACACTTTTGGGTGTTCTTCATATTCGTGCATTGGCCAAAAATCTCATTTTTGTTAGCAAGATGGATGATAAGGGTGTAAAAATAGTATTTAGGAAAGATACCTAGAAGATGGTTTGTGGAGCACTAGTATTGATGTGGGGAGTTCAGATTAGAAATTTGTACAATCTTCTAGGTAGCAATGTTATTGATGGGTGCAATGGTTCTATGGTTCTTGAAAGTGGAGCAGAAAATCTAATGGTCTTTGGAGAAAAGACCATGCTATGAAATCAAAGGCTTTGACATATTGGAGAGAGATGCCTTTGAATACTTCAGAGTAATGGTATGGTAGAAGGTATGTGTAATTTCTCTCTGGAATTCGATTTCTATGGACATTGTGTATATGGGAAGAAGAATCGAGTGAGTTTCCCCGCTAGTGCTAAGAGGGCAAAAGGGATATTAGAGCTTATGCACAGTGATGTGTTGGACCTATGTCGGTTTCATCACTGGATAAGTCTATGTACGATGCATCATATATGCATGACTTCTCAAGGAATACATGGATATATTTCCTTAGGAAGAAATCTGAATTCTTTGACAGGTTTAAAGAATCTAAGGCTCTAGTGGAAAACTAGATAGAGAAGGAGATAAGGGATAAATAATGGTGGAGAGTTATGCAAGAATGAATTTAAATAGTTCTATAAGAAGTGTGCTATATCACGATAGAAGACTACGCCATTCACACCTTAGAAAAATGGAGTTGCAAAAAGAATGAACAAGACACTGATGGAAAGGGAAATAATCATGCTCAATGGTGTGAGGTTAGGATAGGAATTCTAGGTAGAGTCATTGGAGACTGCATGTTAACTAGTCAATAGATCACCTTCATCAGCATTGGAGAATAAGAATCCACATGAGGTATGGACTAGTAGGAAACACTCTCTTTCACGTCTGAGGGTATTTGGTTGTGATGCGTATGTACATGTTCCAAAGGAGAAAAGAAACAAGTTGGATAGTAAATCTTAAAGGTGCATCTTTATTGGGTATAAGGATGGTTTAAAAGGTTATCAGATTTAGAACACAGAAACAAGGAAGGTTGTGTACATCTCAGATCTGGTGTTTAAAGAGGTGAAAGATGGTATTGAACATGAAGTCTTACCAAAGGAACATGAGAATATAGAGTTTGAGATGAAGGAGGAAGAATTCGCCTTTACAGCGGAAGAGGAATCAGAAGATGAAGAGAAATAAACTCGAGCAATGAAAATATCAATTAAAGAAAGAAGGTAGCTAGAAAGGTATATTACTTCTCTTTTCTGTTAAATTTTTTCTTTATCTATCACTGATGATGAACCCATAACTTCTAGGGAGGTAGTAAATTCAGAGGATGGAAAACTATGGAGGGAGGTCATGGTCGATGAAATGGCATCTTTTGACAAAAATGAGGCTTGGGGTCTCGTGGAGTTGTGAGGTAGAAGGAAACCCATTGGAAGAAAATGGGTGTTTAAGAAGAAGATGAATACAAAAGGCAAGGTGGAAAAATATAAAGCTCGTTTGGTGGCAAAATTTTATTCCCAAGTGTCGGGAATTAATTTTGATGATATTTTTTCTCCTGTTCCCAAGGTAGCTTCTATTACATTAATTTTACTTGTTGTTGTTCTTTTGATTTTTAGGTAGAACAGATGAATGTGAAGAGAACATTTCTTCATGGGGATCTAGAAGAAGAGGTGTACATGAAGAAACCTAAAGGCTTTACAATGAGGGGTAAGAAAGAATTGGTATGCAAGTTTAAAGAGTCCTTGTATGGGTTAAAACAATCATCAAGGATGTGGTATTACAAATATAATACATTTATACAGGGACTTTGCTTCACTAGAAGCAAAGGGGATCATTGTGTGTATTTTAATTTTATAGGTGACCGTGTTATTTATCTAGTCTTGTATATGGATTATATGTTGCTGATTGGAAATGAAAAAGAAATTATCCAAGATTTGAAGACCCGGTTGTCCTCCAAATTCGACATGAAGGATCTCGGTGCTAAAAACTATATTTTGGGCATGGAAATTAAATGTGTTTTGGCAAAGAAGAAACTTTGGTTAAACTAGAGGAAGTATGTCGAGACAATATTGTAGAGGTTTAATATTCGGGATAGTAAATCAATGAAGGTTCGTATTCATGCAGGTGTAAAGTTATCTTTTGAATAGTGTCCCAAGACACAAGAAGAGTAAGAGGACATGTCTCATGTTCCATACACAAGTGTAGTTGGTAGCCTGATGTATGAAATGGTCTGTACTATACCATACATTGCACATGCAGTGGGATTACTAAGCAGGTTTATCTCAAAATCAGGGAAGGAGCATTGGACAATAGTGAAGCAGGTTTTTCTGGTATTTGCATGGCACTAGTGATTATGGTTTTTGTTACCAAGGAAGGGCAGGATTGGACAAAGTTTTGGACATTCATGGCTTTGTTGGTGCAGACTGGGCTGGAGATATGGATCAGAGAAGATCTAAAATTTGGTATGTGTTTAAGCAATTTGGAGGTGCAATCAGTTGGAAGAGAAAGACACAACCTGTAGTGGTACATTCATTTACAGAGCCAGAATACATGGCAGCCACTCATGTAAGCAAGGAAGTAGTTTGGTTGCAGAGATTATTTTCAAGTATGGGGTTAGTACAATGAGTTATAAGGATATAATGTGATAGCCACAATGAAATTTTCCTGGCAAAGAACATTTCTTATCATTCAAAGGGAAATCACATTTATGTTCAATATCACTTTGTGAGGGATATTTTTGAGGATAAAAAGTTGTTGTTGGTAAAGGTCAGCACTTTAAAGAATGCTACAGATGCATTGACAAAGTCTATGAACACTGAGAAGTTTTCTCAACATAGAGAAAAAATGTGCATTGCATGCCTGGACCAATGAATAAGATCTCCTATGATCCCCTGTGTGGAAAAAAAACAACAAGTGGAAAAATGTTGGGTCTGTGTTATATTCATTCCATGACTAGTCCCACGTGAGAACTGAGCGAGTTAGAGGGGGCGTGATATCCCCCCCTTTGTTGTGTCAAGTGTAGTGGGGGATCATGGAGGAGTGGTAGCCCCCCCTGCTAGGGGATTTGACGGGGGTGATAGCCCCCCTTTATGAGGTCTAGTGTAGCACCCCTGAGAAATTTTTTTTTGGACCCTATATTAGGTGGGTAGACCTACCTATGCTTTTTGCAAGGGTTTTTCAAATGTTTTTAGGCATGATTGTTTTCTATCTCAGTATCTTATAGATCTAATCAAGAGAAATACAACTATGTTCTAATCTAGGGTTAATGGATTCAGGTTTATGAATGCTTCGACATGTATATATATGTGTTGTAACATTAAAATGAATATAATGAAAAAACAATCTGGTAGTCTCGGTTTTGGGATCCAGGGGAAAGTCTATTTGTATCTTTTTTGTGTTTCTAAATATTGTATATTTTATTTTTTTAAGAATTCGTTTGTGTCGAGTCATAAAAGGGGTCTTTTTCACCTCTAATTACCTCACATCAGTTTGTCAATCCAGGAACATTTTGTTATTTCAAAGAATGTCTCAGTTTGAGGCTGCCATTTGTTAGAGTAATGCTAGTAGTATAGTGCTCAAAATACAAGAGTAAATGGATGCTTAAAACAAGATCTACTTACAGTAAAGCACTTTAAAGTTGAAATCATGCATTCAAGAAGCTAAGAAATTTATCAGTCAAGGGTCTAGTAAAATTAACTCATCCCTCTGTAAACTTATGTAACTAAAGACAATCAAGGAACAAATCGTAAATCTGGAGGCCAGACAACAAATGTCAACACCAACTACAGTTTTAGATCGTTTTGCACACCAAAGCAATGATAAATCAGGAAATGGAACAACAACTAATTCACATGAACAACAACACCTTAATCTTCAAAAATAAGTGCAGCAACCGTATCCTACAAAAATCAGGTAGCAATCTTTACTCTAACGGTAAATCGGACAACACACGGATATAGAACAACAACTAATTAGCAATGAAATATAGAACAGTACTCGGAGTCAAATGTAAGTGCACGTTAAACCAAGATAAATAGCACACATGGCACACCTTAATATTGAGAAAAATATTAATCTGATTTCGATACCACAAATATTAATCTTACTTGTAAAGAATAGCAATTGTAATTCCTAATGGAACAATAATGTCAGTTGAATAGTAATCGCAACTAAATGTAAACCATAGATGAATACAACAATACCAACTTATGAATGTTACAGCATGGTTACTTTATAATTGAACAGCATGAACATTCCATAAAGACCAGCAATATTAGATTAATGATTAAAGGAACAACAATGCATTACAGAGCTAGAGTGAACAATACAACATTACTGTCACAGAGAACGAGATCGCTTAGGTGAACATAAATCAAATATAACAGAGCCATGATGTAAAATAACAAAACATATCAGATTACCAGACAAAGCTGATAACTCAAAACCATGCAAAAACAAAAGGTAATAGTACAGGAGAAAGTGTTCCACTAGGGTTGGGCCTTTAGCCTCCAGGGACACACTGCTTGAGATTATTCTAGGATTAAAGATGAAACAGCAACCAGGTTTATATTAACGCATTAAAACAGAATTACAGTGGATAATTTCTCAAAGAGAGTCGATGATCAAAGTCTCAAATTCAAGAAAAGTTACATAGAAAAATGACAACAGATCCCCCCCGGGCTAGCGGTGCTACCCCTTTTTATAACAGCTAAGGCGGAGATACCAATGCTACAAAAATAGTTAAAGCAGTGATCCCTTAGGATCAAAGGATCCTAAGGTATTCACCAAACTGTTAATTCCCAGTTATCCATTTTTTTTCTTGTGCCGAGTTGATATCTCCATTTCCTTTCCCTAGCTTATATGCTTTAATTTGGATCACCTTGTTTGCATGTGGTTCCCCGCCAAAGGGACAGCAGTTAACTTGGCCCTGTCTTTTTCTTTGGAATAGAAATCGTTCATTTTTCCCTTTTCGTGCATAAGAAATGGAAATTATCAGTGTTTTCATGTTTCATATTAATTGTATAGATTTTTTCATAATTTCCTATTATCTACCTAGTTCATGATGCAAAGGGGTTGTAAGTTTTAATGAAAATATGCCAAAATAATCAACAAAAACATACCTTCTTTAGTAGTCCACACACCCCCCTGATTACCCTTTTTCATGCCCTCATGAAAAAATTGTAGTTGACATGTAAGGTAGTGAGGGAGTAGGTTGGAGATGGGATCTCATGTGATGGTCTATAGCCATGATGCCTAACTAGGTGTTAAAAAAGATGGCCTGTCTGACCCTCAGGAATCTCATAGAGGGCTTGGTATCCAGGTGCAGGGTGCCAAATAATCAGACTTTGGAACCTATATCCTAACCAGGATGGCCCTTATCTCGAGATAAATTCACCATAGAGGTTCGAGCGATCGACAGCTAGCTTAAAGTTTTCATAATTAAATGGTTCCGTGAGTTGGATATTTGGATTACAGATCTGATATCGAAATTTAGCTGCATCAATGGCAAGGTCTTTAATAGTGAAAAAGTATTCTATTCCCTACCGATTGATTGTTATATGAATGGGTCCTAATGCTTCAGTCAGGCTTGGAGCTCCCATGAGGTTCCTATGTTCCCTCCACAACTGTATTGGATTTCTAGGCTCAGCACTTACCCATAAGTCTAATCCATTTTCTTAAGCCATTTGATTTGATTAACTCCGAACGAAATAAATGCCTATAGTTGGATATCCCCAACAAAAGGGTCAGGGTTCTACTCTGTCTCTTGGTCTAACACAAGGTTATGTGGATAGAATTCACACAATAATCTTTGAACCTTTACTCCATAGTGCTTATAAGATTTTATAAAATCAGCGATGGTATTAATTTGTAGAGGGGCTCCTGCTTTGATAGCTTTGATTTTCAATTTCAAATATCGTTCCATTAAAAACAAGGCATATTTCTTAGTAGTGGCTCTACATGCTAGGATGTCAGTATATAAAGAGCATAAGGTATCCATCTTCTTGATAACTATATCTAACCTACGAATTACCTTTGCAACTTTTTCTTTTTCCTTTCGCCATCCTTCAAAGGCCTAGTTTTCAGATAAATTGACATACCATAGCTATTGTTGTAATTCTTCATACCTTTCTTGAGGAACCATTTGTTCTGTGAGTTTTTCTACTGCTTGTTGAGATTGCATCAAACCCTCTCGTAGGGTTACTATCTTCGAATCACTGTCCCACATGGTAGTGGTGAGCGGAAGGTTCACTTGAATCTTCTTATTGCATCGTCTCATGTTTATGGTTCGCATTTCTTCAGAGGGTTGTGACTCTGTCTGCACTTCTTTGTCACGGGCTGATATACCATCTATTTGTACTTCAACATGGGTAACAGTTGAATGTTGTTCCTTTTTGTTTTGAAGAACATACTTCTCCTCAACAAGGTTTTTAATGGTAGACTGCTCCTCAATAGGTTTTGGAACAATAGACTACTCCTCAACAAGGTTTTGAATGATAAACTGCTCCTCAACAGTGTTTTGAATAGTAGGGTGGACATGAGTCCTCTGAATCTTTTTCTTGAGGGGTCTTGCTATGATATGATGTGAGGCTAGGGGGAGAGGACAATTGACATGCACACACAGTCTAATGTGGTCATTATCAAATTTTCTATCATGATTGGTTATAATAGATTTCCATGTGTTTAATGGTTCGAGGCAATAGTATACATAATCTTATGTGACATATTACAAAGGTATAAGACACAAAAGGGTGTTGATGATTACTATTGGTGTATAAGGAATGTGACTTCAATACCATTAATAGAGCTCTGCTACCGACAGGTGTCCATAACCTTGATAGAGTTGTTTGTTTCACCCATGGAACCATGATCCTTTGTGTATGCTTAGGGAGTGTTGTGCAGTGTCAAAATGTAGGTCATTATGCTGGCTTGATAAGCAGTTAGCCATAATGCCATTCGCCAGGGAGGAGTGAAAGGTGGGCAAGTCGGCTCATGATGAGACCTCCTGTTCCAAGGGCTTATTATTGATTTCTTTTTGATGTGCCTCTTGGACCATATCCCTGGTGCAGTGGCCATAGTGGGAATGCCACTTCACTTTCTTCCTTATGATCATGGTAGGCTAGCTCTTGATGAGACCCCTTATCCTACATTTGAAAACTCATATAAACAAGTGATATAAACATCATTTTTCTTTTTTCATTTTTTCTTTCATAAAGTACTTTCCTATTTATACACAAAGGCTGGTTCAGCACTCCTTAAGAGTAGAAATGGTGGAAGAAGTCTTAACATCTCAGTAGAAACATATATACCCTTTGTTCTTATTCCTTAATAATAATCAAAGAAGATTATGAGAATTTAAAAGGAACCAACATGATAAAGATAACCAATCATATTAGTATTAGTAGAATAATGACAGTAGAAATAATGGATATTGTGTCCTTCCCTCTTTCCTCTTACCAATTCAGAGCAATTTCTTTGTAAAAAATAGCGATTTTATATAATTTACTGATTTCAGTGTGCTATCATTTTGTATCCATTGCATAAGTGTATAGTTGTGTTCCAAAAGACTTGAAATGGCAGGAAAAACATGCATCTTTTAAATTAGAACAGCAAGGAGAACAACCATAAGTAAAAGGAATATGAGAATGTTGTCATTTCAAAAGGGAAGAGAAAAAGAAAACAAGTGTTGTTCCTTTAAAGAAAGAACGACAGAAAATACAAGTGTCATTCCTTTGGAAAAGGAATAACAACAACCCAAAGTGTTTTTCCTTTAGAAAAGGAACAATAGAAAATGCAAATGATGTTCCTTCGGAAAAGGAATAGCAAAAATCAAAAGTGTTGTTCCTTTGGAAAGGAACAACAAAAAAACAGAAATGCCATTCCTTTGGAAAAGGAACAAAAAAAATCAAAAGTGTTCTTCCTTTGGAAGAGGAACAGTAGAAAACACAAACGTCGTTCCTTTCAAAAAGGAACAACAAAAATCAAAAGCTTTTTTCCTTTGGAAAAGGAACAACAGAAAACGCAAATGTCGTTCCTTTGGAAAAGAAACAGCAGAATGAAAGTGAGAAAGGAATGGCAAAATGAACGGTTGACCAAAAGGTGTTGTTCCTTTGGAAAAGGAATAGCAGAATGAAAATGTTGTCCCTTTGTAAAAGGAACAACAGAAACAACCAAAGTGCAGATGAATGTTGTCCGTTCCGAAAAGGAACAGAAAAAACGAAAATGTCATTCCTCTTGAAAAAGCAATAGCAGAAAAAAATGCAAGTGTTGTTCTTTTGAAAAAAAGGAATAGCAAAAACGATAGAATTGTTGCTGCTTCGAAAGGAAACAACAAAGTGATAATACAAAAATATGTATAGAAAATGATTTAACAAAACAAACAAATTATGTACAAAGTGTAAAAATAGGTGGATCACTTAATGAATCACAGGTGAGGAAGATTTCTCTTCTTCCTCCAAAATTTACATGTCAGAGTCCTTGCCTAGTTGCTAATAGAAGGACTCCCGAGTAAGTGGTTTACGATGTAGTCCAACTCGGTGGCCATTTTCCTTGAAGGTATATCCAGATCCATCAATGGTGGTTAGAGTAAGGGTGCCATTATCATGTACCTTTTGGATTTGATATGGCCCCAACCAACAAGTTTGAAGTTTCTCGGTAAAATCTTGAAACCTAGAATCGTATAAAAGCGCCTAGTATCCTTCGCAGAAGAATTTATTTTTTATGAGATCATCATGCCATTTAGCTCGCTGCTGTTGGATTAATGCAGTGTTTTGGAGGGCAGACAACCTAATTTCATCTAGCTCATTGATCTACTGTAATCTATTAATCTGTGCCTCATTTAGATCTAAGCTGACTTCTTGTGTTATTCGTAGTGTTTGGATTTCAAATTCTATGGGAAAAATGCGTTCCTTTCCAAACACCAATTGGTATGGTGAATAGCCAGTAGTGCTTCTCCATCTTGTTCTGTAAGCCCACAAGGCTTCTGGTAGTCCTGTAGCCCAATCATATCTATGTGATGCAATGGTTTTTGTTAAGAATGCTTCTATTATTTTGTTGTTTCTTTCTACTTGACCATTTACCTGTGGGTGATATGGAGATGTAATTTTGTGCTGGATATGATAATTTTTTAGTGTTGCAGTAATCTTGTTACTATCAAACTGTGGTCCACCATCTGTTATTATATCTCTTGGAAGCCCATAGCGCACAAATATATGGAATAGGAACTGTATGACAAAATTCTCTGTAGCTCTCGGCAATGCCTTTGCTTCAACCCATTTGGTCACATATTCTGTTGCTACCAAAATATGCGTTTTCTGGTTCGAGGATGGGTTAATTGGTCCAACGAAATCGAGGGCCCATCGCTCGATTGGTTCAATAACCAGTTGTGGATTCAAGGGCATTTCGTCAAACAGGCGAGGGTGTCCTGCTCTTTGGCAACTGTCACAGGCTTGAACGAACTTCTTTGCATATTTGAAGATTGTGGGCCAATAATACCCTGTTTACAGGACCTTATGCCCAGTTCTGCAGTCGGCGAAATGTCCACCACATGGTCCATCATGGCAGGCTTTTAAAATATAAAAAATTTCATCCTCACGGATGCATCTCCTGATGTGCATATCTGCCCCTGTATGGAACAAATAGCCCCCAATCCAAGAAAATCAAGCACTTTGATGGACAATCTGTTTTCGTTCATTGGGGGTTAGATGTTTTGGTAATTTACCTACTGTTAAGTAATTCGCAACATCAGCATACTAGGATGCTTTAACAGTGACAACAAACAAATGCTCATCTAGAAATTGATCTTCAACTGCTGTTGTGTCCACTGGTTTTGGCATTCGCGAGAGAAAGTCAGCTATAGGATTTTCTTTTCCAGGTCAGTCCTTGATTGTAATATCAAATTCCTATAATAAAATCAGCCATCTAGTTATTCTACCATTTGTGATTGGTTTATTTGCTAAATATTTTATGGCAAAGTGATCTGTATACAAGATAATAGGATATCCAGTAATGTAATGCCTGAACTTATTGACAACATGTATTACAGCTAGAAATTCTTTTTCAGTAACAGTATAATTCAATTCAGTAGGGGATAAATTTTTGCCAATATAATAAATTGCATATGGTTTTTTATCCTCTTCTTGCCGAACGACTGCTCCAATAGCTGTATTCAAGGCATATGATGAAATTTGAGATGGCAAGTCCCAATTTCATCCTCGAAGGACTGGGGCTGTGGACACAAGCTTCTTCAAATCCTGAAAGGCATGTTCACATTTGTTTGTCCAAAGAAAGTCAACATTACCTGTCAGTGCATAGAGAGGAGTAGAAATATGCGAAAAATGTTCTATAAACCTTCTATAATAACCAGAAAATCTAAGAAAACTACGTATCTCCATTTGAGTGGTAGGAGTAGGAATTAGCAAAATTATTTGAATTTTAGTTGGCTCTACCTGTATGCCAGCTACTAAGATATAATAGCTTAGGATAAGTCCTTTATTCATCATCATATAACATTTTTCATGGCTCAAACAAAGATTGGTGGCAATGCAGTGTTGCACGACTTTTTCCAGCGTGTCTAATGCTGGGTCAAAATCATCTCCGTATGGTGTAAAGTCATCCATATATACTTCGAGTCCTTCATTTATTAAGTTAGAAAAGATGCTAATGATAGCCCTTTGAACTGTGGTAGGAGCATTGCATAAGCCAAAAGGTAGAACTCCATAGGAAAATGTTTCCCAAGGACAAGTGAAAGTGGTTTTGTCTTGGTCTTCAGGGTCAATCTGAATCTGATTGTATCCATTGAAGCCATCTAAGAAAGAGAAGAATTTCTTTCCTGCCAAAGTGTCTAATACTTGGTCAATGAATGGAAGAGGAAAGTGGTATTTTTGTGTTGCATTGTTTAGCTCTCTATGATCTACACAAATCGTCCACTTTCCATTTTTCTTTGGTACCACCACAAGTGGAGAGACCCATTTACTATAGGAGATAGGGTAGATGAAGTTGACATCTAAAAGTTTTTGAAGTTCAGCTTTTACAACATCTTCTAGATGAGGATTAAGTCTCCTTTGTGGCTGGCGAACAAGTCTCGCATCCTTTTCTATGTAAATGTGGTGTGTACATAACTAAGGATCAATTCCTTTCATATCAGGGTAGTCCCATGCAAATGCTTCTTTATATTTCCTCAATAGTTGGATGAGCTTCTCTTCTTGTTCGGAAGTCAGGTTGGCATTAATGTTTAAAGTCTTTCCTAACTCAATTTCTACAATTTTTCTATTTGAAATAGAAGTAGTGGGTATTGTTTGCTCGTGTGTATCTTTAAGAGGATCTTCTTCTAATTCACTATCAAATGCTGCTTCTATCATGTGAGATTGTATGTGGGACCTAGGTTTATCTTGGCTAATAAAATTGTTAATGGCATCATCTTCTGTTTGGTCTTTGAAATCAAGTGTCTCTTTTATAGTTAATGGAGATCTAATATTTTCGGTGAGGTATGATACAGGATTCTTGTTAGTTTCTAGTATTGTGACACTTGGATACACTGGAGGGTATAAATCTAGGTTCCTGATGTTTGCCCCTTTGGTTATGGTCATATTGCCTTGTCAGCAGCTAATATAAGCATCAACAGTTGCAAGCGAAGGTATGCCTAAAATCAATGGATGTCCATCAAGTCGGCTTTTGGGGTTTATTATTAGAAAATCAGCTGGATACTCCCAAGAGTCAACGGATACCATGACATCATGTAGTGTGCCCTCTAGCCTAACCACGAATCGGTCAGCCAATTCTAATAAGGTAGAGGTCGGTTCTACTGATGTAATGCCTAGTTTTTTGCAAGTGGCAGTTGTTAAGATATTGATTGTAGCTCCTAGATCAACTAAGGCATTTGAGAAGGTTTGACCATAGATTTGTACTGTTACTATTGGATTTCCTGGGTCTTCGTATTTAACCAGTGTTTCTTTTCCTGATAATAAGTGGAATAGAGTGCGAACTACTTGGACTCTTGGATTGTTTGTTATATTCCTCCTTGGTTTCTTTATACATAATTCTTTGATAGTCTTTGCATATATTGGGATGTCTTGAATGGCTTGGAGGAATGAAATTTTTATGTACAGGTTTTTTATTTCTCCCAGAATGTCGACATCAGGATATTGCATAGGTCGAGGTATAATTAATCGTTCTGGGAAGGGGGGAGAGGATGTGGTTTCTTGATTATGGATTTTTTGTCTGGTCACATCCTCTTCTTGTGGGGGTTGTTCTATAGGTAACTGATTTTCACTTTGAACTGTTTTATCTCCCTCTATTTTGATAATATGCCAAGATCTTAGTTGAAGGTCATTACACTCCCTTAGATCAGTTCCTATTTCTGGTGTTTCAATTATTTGGATAGATTAGACCAGTCTATTATTCAGATTAGGGTTGGGTTGGGCTGGGAGTTGCGGTCTTAAGTTAGGCTGGGGGATTTTTCATAAGGTTCATAGTGTAGGTTGAGGGAGTGGGATGGTTCCTACTGGCTGATTCATCGGTCTTTGCCAGTTTGTCTGCCAGGCTTGACTCTGTGAAGTAGGAGGGGTCCATTGTGCTGGATATATATTATTTTTCCAATATGGTAGGGTATAGGGAAAATTTGGCTAGTTGGGTTGGCTTGGTTGATTTTTCCATGGATATGATGAAGGGAATGACTGCTATGACCAATTCAAGAATGGAGGTTGACTTTGCCACATTGTATTATATTGTTGAGCATGATATCGTGGAGGCTTAAAAGAAGAAGTTGGATCTAAAAACATACCTGATTGTCGTGGCTGCCATTGGCGGTGCTGATTGAGTAGATACACCGATTCTGACTCTTCTTCCGCTTCCTTATATACTGCTTTCAATCCAGGAAGTGAGGGAAAACTCTCTGTAGAGTGATATTTTGTACAAATGGCATAAACTTGGACTGCATAAATGGACACTCCTTATGGTTGTGTTTATTTCTGCATTTGGGATAGAAGATTGCTAGATTCTGTTCTGCTTCTGTTTGCTTTTGTTTGGCCTGCATAACATCAAGTTATGTTGTCAGTGTCCCCAATATATTAGTTTTAAAAGTTTGTAATAAATTTCCAATCTCTACACCAGTTACTCCTTCTGCAGAAATTCTATTATCTCTTACAAACTGATCATGTTCTACTGGTTTTAGTCTTGTGATGTCTCTCAAGCTCCTGATACATAAATCAATAATGTCACCAAAATTTTCATGAGAAATGTCTCCTTTTCCCATAATATTTAATGTTTCAATCCATTGTTCCTTCATTCCCCTAATTAATGTTGTTTTTAATACATTATTAGTTAAGGGTAATGATGCATGAGGAGATCTTTGAAGATTATACTGGAAACACTCAACATAGTCTTCTAATGTTTCATTTGGTCTAGCTACCATCTGGAATATTTCATCTTTTAACTCTCTAGACCTACAATAATCCTGATATTTTTTTAAAAAAGACTCCTTCATTTGATCCCAGTTATTTATAACACCACTACCTAATCCCATAAACCATCTTAAAGCAGCCCCTTTTAATGTAGAGGGAAATAATTTCAATTTCTAGGGATCGGTGGTATAGTCATATCCTCTACACAGCACATCAAACTCAAATAGGAATGCATCTGGATCCTTTGATGTAAGACCGTGGAATGTGGGGATATGCTGAAGAGGAATTGATTTCATAGGTGCATTAGCTACAGTACCAACAATGGGGTATTGCAGTGTAGAGGTTTGGGTATTTGGTTGGTTTTGGGCCATTTTGTCAAATATATGCCAATAACCTTCTGGGATATCTAGGAGAGTATTCCTAGGTTGTCGACGAGGAATTGCTTTAACGGGAATGGCCTTGATAGCACTTCCTTTATCTGCGATAATAAGAGTAGCTAATGTCTGGGGGGATTCAGGTTCTTCAGCTTTGCTATAAATGATTTTTGCAGCACTTCCCTTATATGGACTGCTTAATGGCTGAATTACCCCAAGAGGAGATCTTAGTTCTTCAGTTTCTCCTGTCTCTCCTCTTCCTTTATAGAGGTTGCTAATATTCCCTTCTTGCAATGGTTCTGGGCTAAAATTTTCAATTTCTTGAAAATCTTGCTCTTCAGTTTGACTATGCACCTCAGCAAAGGCTACAGATGGTGATGCTGTGGCCTGAAGGGAACTAGTAGGCTGTCTAGAAGCAACTTTTCTAGGTCCTTCTAAAGGTTGAGATTCTTCTTTCTTAAAGATTTCATCTATAAAGGTCGATCAGCCAAGAGTCACCGGCCCCTTAGCTTTGTCAGGCTTGGGTAGAGGTTTAGGATTCTTTTCTGGCTTTTTCTGCTTAGTAATGCACACAAATCAACTGCTAAGTTCTATGCAAACAAAATAACAACAGTTCTGCAGGAATGAAGGCAGGGGAGCAGGGGTGTTACATACTCGACAAGTAGGTTCTTACCTTCCATTTTTAAAACCCAATTCTTTCCTAGCAAGCTCTTACACTACTATAAAAGGAGACAAATGGATACACTCTTTCCTCCGCAATGATGCCAAAATGTCAAGTCGTAAAAAGGGTCTTTTTCACCTCTAATTACCTCACATTAGTTTTTCAATCCAGGAACGTTTTGTTATTTCAAAGAGTGCCTCAGTTTGAGGCTGTCATTTGTCAGAGTAATGCTAATAGTATATTGCTCAAAATACAAGATTAAATGGATGCTTAAAACAATATCTACTTACAGTAAAGCACTTTAAAGCTAAAATCATGCATTCAAGAAAAGCAATTTATCAGTCAAGGGTCTAGTAAAAGTAACTCATCCTCTGTAAACTGATGTAATTAAAGACAATCAAAGAACAGATCGTCATTCTGGGGACTAGAAACAAATGTCAATGCCCACTAGAGTTTCAAATCATTCTGCACACCAAACCAATGATAAATCAAGAAACGGAACAACAACTAGGAAATGGAACAACAAATAATTTGCATGAACAACAACACCTTAATCTTCATAAATAAGTGCAGCAACCGTATCCTACATAAATCAGGTAGCAATATTTACTCTAAGGGTAAATCGAACAACACACGGAAATAGAACAACAATTGATTAGCAAGGAAATATAGAACATTACTCAGAGTCAAACGTAAGTGCACGATAAACCAAGATAAATAGCACACGCGACATAGCTTAATATCGAGAAAAACAATAATCTAATTTCGATACCACAAACATTATCCTTAGTTATAAAGAATAGTGATTGTAATTCATAATGGAACAGTAATGTCAGTTGAATAGAAATCGCAACTAAATGTAAACCATAGATGAATACAACAATACCAACTTATGAATGTTACAGCATGGTTACTTTATAATTGAACAGTGTCAACATTACATAAAGACTAGCAATATTAGATTAATGATTAAAGGAACAATAATGCATTACAGAGCTAGAGTGAACAATACAACATTCCTGTCACAGAGAACGAGATCACTTAGGTGAACATAAATCAAATATAACAGAGTCGTGATGTAAAATAACAAAACATATCAAATTACCAGACAAAGCTGATAATGAAAACCACGCACAAACGAAA
This sequence comes from Pinus taeda, assembly GCA_000404065.3. Taxonomy (NCBI): domain Eukaryota; kingdom Viridiplantae; phylum Streptophyta; class Pinopsida; order Pinales; family Pinaceae; genus Pinus; species Pinus taeda. The sequence continues at coordinate 117,493 of APFE031061255.1, read as the reverse complement.
ACAAATATTAAATAAAATAAATACTTATTTAAATAAATAAATAAAATATTATTAATTAAATTAATCCAAATAATAATAATAATAATTTATTATATTATTAATATTATTATTATTAATATAATATATATATATATATATTATAATATAAGAACAAACAATAATAAAATTATTATATTAAGTAATCATTTGTAAGCCGACTACAAAAGAAGACATCAAAAATCTTTTTCAATAACTATTAATAAGCCTCAGCAATTTCACGCTCTCTCTTCTCAAATACAAATCTCATTGCCCTGATGACAGACTCACTAAGCTAGTCTGAAACGTTGGTTTCAAAACTGTTCACAGGTTTTTCCACAAAATTAAAAAAAATTCGACCAACCTGTATGGACCCCCTCTTTAAAAGGTAATAGTACAGGAGCAAGTGTTCCACCAGGGCCGGGCCCTTAGCCTCCAAGGACACACCGCTTGAGATTATTCTAGGATCAAAGATGAAACAACAAGAAGGTTTATATTAACGCACTAAAACAGAATTACAGTGGATCACTTCTGAACGAGAGTCGATGATCAAAGTCTCAAATTCAGGAAAAGCTACATAGAAAAAGGACAACAGATCCCCCTCTGGGCTAGCGGTGCTGGCCCTTTTTATAACAACTAAGGCGGAGATATCAATGATGCAAAAATAGTTAAAGCAGTGATCCCTTAGGATCAAAGGATCCTGAGGGATTCACAAAACTATTAATTCCCAGTTATCCATTTGTTTTCTTGTGCTAAGTCGACATCTCCATTTGCTTTCCCTAGCTAATATGCTTTAATTTGGATCGCCTCGTTTGCATTTGGTTCCCCACCAAAGGGACAATAATTAACTTGGCCCTGTATTTTTCTTTGGAACCGAAATCATTCATTTTTCCCTTTTCTTGCATAAGAAATGGCAATTATCAGTGTTTTCGTGTTTCATATTAATCCTACAAAATTTGTCATAATTTCCTATTATCTACCTACTTCATGATGCAAAGGGGCTGTGGGTTTTAATGAAAAGATGCCAAAATAATCAACAAAAACATACCTTCTTTAGTACTCCACAGTTTGTAGGTAATTTATACACAAGGTTAAAAACTAGAAGATCATTATTCCTCATTAGAATTGTTATTAGTGCTCAAGCTACTTCCATGACTTGCATTATTTGGATGAATGTTTTGTTTATTGCATCTTTTTTTTTATGTTCTTGGTCATAAAAAAAATTTAATGAGTGTATCTACATTGATGACAATAATGAAAACTGAAATAAATAATATACATCAATGTAAATCGAATAGAAATTTACCATAGCAAGAAGTGACTCATGAATTGTACACATGGTTTCAAAACTAAGTCTCATGCCTTGTTCCAATAACTATTTTGTTAGCATAGTTCCATACTTTGTTTCTTGCATGTTTTATACCCCATTATAAATCATAGTTTAAATATAAAGGATTGTTTATTATATTAGTTATAATCTTAGCGAAGTAAAAAAACATAGACACTTACAAATGCCACAATTAATTTTTGATATGCCAAAATATACTCACAACCCATATTTTACACAATGTCAACCAATTCTTCTCATGACCCTTCTTTGTATATTAGCACCTATTTGAATACATTCAAGGATCGTTGCTATAAAACAACTTAAAAATATACGAAAATTAAATCTTGGGTTATTATAAAGAAATATTAACAATTACTCACAAATTATTATATCAACCCTTTTCTTCTCTGTTGTCTTGTTTTATTTGATGAATGAGTTCCATTTTGTTTTATTTTTTGCAAGAAAATAATTGAAAATTAATATTTAATGCTAAATTATTTGTTTATATGTACAAATTCAATCATGATTACATAAATTTGAAGCACATTATTGTTGGTATGGCTCATCCTATGATGAAATTATGTTCATTTCTTTGATAATCTCTTTGTACACTTTTTCAGACACTCATACTAGCATGTTTCACTTATTAGCTCATTGATCCTTTGGGATTTTCATAATCTTCTTGAAAAAAGTAACACACTATTTTTATATTGATATATGAAAAATAAATATAACAAAATTGATATTGATAAATGAATGGTTTGTAGTAATATATACATGTAAATCTAGAAAATCATTTTAATTGGGAATATTACCTTTTGAATGATTCTTTTTTGTTTTTGTATGTTCTTGTTATTGTAAGTATGACATGTCTCATTGACCATTTCTCTTGAAACACTTCCTGTAGTTTAGATATAAGTTGGTTCTTGGAATCATTGGATTGATTTGTATTATAAGTGGAGAGTGAATTTATATGTTCATTCCGCTATATCCCTCATAGTTTTGTAAACAAATTTCCCCCCTTTCATTAACCTTCAACAACACTCGAGATGAGCTAAGGACCAATTCATCATCATTTTGCATGTTCTATAGTTTTTATTTTCTTCGAATGAGATTGATATTTTCCTTCATTATTTATTCTTGTAGAACATTAAACATGTATGAATTAATAGATTGTTTGAAACATATTATCTAATATTATTAAGTACATTATTAATGAAATTTGAAAAAAAAAACTCTTATTGAATAGTATTTTTTCATTCACCTAATTCATCCTTCTACAATTTTTCTACCATACTTTTACACTCTTCTACTCTTAGATTAGAAATAATCTCATTGGCCTTGTTCATTTTGTGGCTCTACATGACACACACTAACCAATACATATTAGTTAAGCTTACATATAGCTCAAACATATTATGTATGTAAAGAATTTACAAATAACTTTCCTTTTCTACTTTTTTGGATGTGCTATCATTGTGTCGATCAATGCTTTTGTTACTTGACAACTCCTTAGACATTTTTTTATCAATATACTGCCTATACCATTCAATATATTTCATACATAAATCAAAAAATTTTAAGCCAAAAAGAGCTTTGATAACCAGTCTGGCTATTTGAATAAATGCTACGGTGCGTTTAATACACTAAACACACAGAGCGTTTAATTGTTCAGCATCAACAATGAAAATTATTTTATAAAATAATTTTAAATTATGACAGTGCAATTTGTAATGATAAAAGCACCTCCATTACTTAATGGTGCTATTTGGTAGAGGTGATGTGGTGTGTTATATTACACTAGGCATACTGATAAACAAACTGAATAGAGTCGACAAGATTGAGTGAGATCTGTGACGATAGAAGAATCACCATCACCAACGTATTATATTACACACAACACACCATGAAACAAACGCCATTGTAAGAGAAAAATGGATAGAGATGATAATAAGGTTTGGATCCACTTCACTAAGTGATCCCCCCTATCACTATACTGTATAAAATTAAAAACATATTATATAAAAATACACTTGCATAAAACTAAAATGCCTAAAGATGAGAAACCCTAATTGTGAAGTGTAGAGAAGGATAGTTAATCCTATAGGTAGAAAATTTTTGGCAGACACATAAACAAGAAGAAACAAGGGTTTAAGGGAATACTTCACATGTTTTTTTTTGTTATTTTATCAAAATTTTTAAAATTAAATAATTAGTAGGACCAAAGATCATAAAAAATTTACTAATAAAATCCAATAATATATATATAAATTATGATATATATATAAATATATTATATATATATATATTATAATATATATATATTTCGATTTTGAGTAAATCTAATAGAAATTGTAATTTTAACAGTAAAATATAAATTTGTTTCTATGAAGGTTTTGAGTGAATCACCATACATTTCAAATTCTGATCTTTCTGTGGTTCCAAAATATTTTTCTACTCCATAGTGCTCCGAGTATGTCCCTTATGAAAATGATCTCTCTTTTAATTAAACACGAACAAAAATTGTAAAACAAACTATTAGTAAAGTCAACAATAAAATTTAATTTTTTACTACATAAGATTTTGAGTGAATCACCATACCTTTCAGATTCTGATCTTCTTAATAGTTCTGCTACTCCAAAGCAATGTGATGCTGGAAAGTGCTCCCGATATGTCTCTCTTTCAAATCACTCCCTTGAAATTTTGGGAAAAATAATGAAATAATGAGTAACCTTTTACTATTTAAAAGTCTTTATGAAATTAGATTTCAAAAAATCAATTGCCGGTCACTTTTCAATTAAAAAAAAACTTGTGCCTTTTTTCACTTAATCCAAACATCAGTGCACTCGATAGAAATGAGCAGTGCTATGTTTTCAAGTAAAGCACACCCAAATTATTGTGGCGCCAATTTTTATCACTGCACCAAGAAGATAGAATTTTTTATTTTTATTTTTAAATCTCAAAAAGATGTGGTCAATATTTTAATGCAATAGTGTGGTTTGTATTTAAATACATATGTGTTGTAATTATTATAAGAACAATTACATGGTAGAATTAATTTTGATTTTCAAATTCCCAAAAATAGGTGTAGATCAGTGTTGTTTTGATTTAATCGCATCCGTGTTGTTTTTAACAAGAGCATCAATATGATAGATTTTTTTTTTTTTTTTAATTGCTAGAAACCAATGTACTTATTATTTTAATGCGTCGGTGTTGTTATTATTGAAAGACATTGGTATGTTTAATCCAGTTTAGAGCATTGATAGAGTTTAAAATTTATCTAAAATTTTAATTTCACATAAAATGGAATATTCATCTCAAATTATCATTTAGGATGCATCAAGATGAGTTATAGTAGTTAATAGTATACATTTTCCATTCAAAGTCACCTTATTTTTGAAAAATGGTTTGAAAACTATATTGAAATTTAGATTGCGGTTATATGGTTATAGAAATTAATTTTAGATATATACATAAAAATTTATTTCTAGTTTTGCTCAAATGCAGGGAGAAAATCTCATAATATTAAATGGAAAATTTTTCAAATTCCAACACATTCCATATTATTGATCAAAGTCCTTTGCAAAGTTGTCTATTTCCATCTCTAGTAAGTTTAGATTCTATTTATATTTCGATTATCTAATTGAGTATTTTTTTAATGCATGTCAATTTGAATAAATATGTATCCAAAATTGCAGAATCACCATTCAAAATTGAGTTGAGATGAAAAAAATATTCCTCCATTCCAAACATGTCGAAAGCTCTTATCAAGAACAACATATCACAAATAGTTGGTAGATGAAAATGGACAGTGACTTGACCCTACAAATTGGAACATGGCATCTTGAAGCTGCAATCCTTGACCAATGACGGTAATATTTTTTTGGTATAATGTAATTTCAAGAAACCAATTGTATTGGCATGCTTACTAATATCATTGATTTACAAATGCTAAATATTTTTTGAAATTAGGATTCTAGTGATGATGAGAAACCCACCTACATATTCCAGTGCACCCCACTACAATGTCAAATCAAGAGAAAGTTGCATTAAGAGAAAGCCTCAGAGGAGAAACATTCAAAGAATGGTTTATCAACCACCTATTTAATTCCCACTACATCCAGATTCACCAAATAGGAATGACTATAGCAATAGTAGTTCTTCGTCACAAGTTGGAAATGGAGGTAATGAAATAGAGGCTGGTATGGATAATTATTTACGAGATACAAATCCCATCGAGGAATTGTTGTTAGATGCATTCTAGAACAATGAGATATGGGATGATGCTCATATAACTAATACCTTATTCGAAATCCTGAAATTGCCTTACACCACCCCTCTCTTTGGACATGGCAGCAAGTCAAAGTCTACTCATCTAGGGACAAAGATGTTACTATATAACTTGAATGAAAATTTTGACATGATGAATGCATGTTTCTTAGCAATAATTAGTCACCTACATGATCAATCAAATCCCTTATATTTTGAGAAATATTATCACACAAACAACATTAAAAATGATCAATTGTGTGAATTTTAAATATTTATATTGTAGAATTAAATTACCCAGCAACTCTTTTTTATTCAAAGATAATTTTATTCCATGTGATAATGTCTTGTTGGGTAGTTGCGAAAAGGAAAAGCAGTTGTTGAAAATGTTGGGCATTGAGTACATACGATATCATGCATGTTTGAAAGATTGTATTCTATATAGAGGAGAATATGTAGGCAAAGGGATATGTTTGAATTGTGTGCATGACAGGTACCGTAAATAACAAAAATGGGTAAATAACATGGCCCTCCTCATAAGATATTTAGGAACATGCCTATAATCCCAAGGATTCAAAGGCTCTTTCATTGCAAATAATTAGCTATGTTGCAGGGATGTCATGCGTCACATAGAAAGGAGTCGAGAATTATGTAAATCCCAATAGATTCAATAGTCATGAAGTATATAGAGGATACATTCCTTGAAAAAATCAATGATGAAGTATGCATTCTACGACTCAGCATAGCCATGGATGGCATCAACCCATATTCCCTCCAAAACACCAAATAATTTGTTTGGCCTTTAATAGTGATTAATAGCAATATCCACCCATGTTTTTCTTTGAAGAATGAAGATCTTATGTTGGCTTTCATAGTCCCTGGTAGAAGACAAGTGAATAATATGGATCTCTACTTACAACCATTAGTATATGAATTGAATGAATTATGGGAAGGGATACATATGCGCAATGTATCAAGACTCGTCACAATAGAGAGTTTTATGTTGTATGGCATATGTGCTTACACCATATATGATTATCGAGGCTTGGGAGTTTTCTCTGGTAAATTTCATTTTTATTGATTTCTTTATATATATAACCATACTATTTCACATATTAATTTAATTCACTGCAATTGTTTTGATCTTCATGATCGCTAATGTGTCATGTATATAATAATTGTGTAGGTCATGTAACAAAAAGATATCATGGATGTAAATTTTGTGGAACTTCTTTGAAGGGTAGGTGGACCAACCACCTACGAAAAGTAGTGTACAAATGCTCCAAGGTATTCCTCCCAGAAGAGCGCCCTTACAAAAGAGAAACATCCACTTTCAATGGTAAACTAGAGATAATCCAAAGGCCCAGAATAATGACACTAGTTGAATGTATTAGAGCATATTAGAAAGAGAAGGAGAAGAAGTTTGTAGAAATTTCTGATTTAAATGGGGAGTCTATGTTACATGATACAAAATTCTTTGACACCTATGTTGAGAAATTTCCTATTGGGATACAAAGGAAATGTGTCTTTTATGAGCTCCCATATTGGGAGCATTATAAGATTGCCCAATTACTAGATCCATGCATATATTTAAAAATGGTTCACCTTCTTTGTGGAGACACAGACCTTGAAAAGGAAATGACACATTAGTCTTTAGGATAGATCTTATTTCCTCAAAAAATAAAAAATAAACATTTGTTAAGACAAGAAACTAGAGAGAGGTTGGTCTTTCTTGGTCTTTCAAAGAAGGTGATATCCCATAGATTTTAAAGAAATGTGATCATTATTTGGATAAATAATTTATAAGGAGTGTGATGGTGCATTCTTTATATGGGTTTTCACTATGACACTACTTCACTTTGCAAGACCATTTGTCGGGTTTGAAATAACATGACCATTTGAACCTTCTAAGTGTACGTATGTCAAAAAATGATTTTATTATTTTTTCATTTTTATGAAATGAGATATTTTATAATTAATTTTTCGTATGATTTAATATTTACATGAAGTGTCATTATCCTCTGCTTAGGCATGGGTGTGTGGACTATGACTTCCCCCAAGACCTACAATGTGTCAAATCTAAATTATTTTCATTTGTACATTGCATCAGTGGTGTTAAGAGATGCTTGAGATTGTATGTATGTTTGAGAAGGAAATAATGACAAGTTTCATGGACATGCAGGTTCATTTTTTAAGTCACCTAGTAGATGAGGTTCAATTACCTGGGGTGGTTTCTTGTCATTGGATGTTCTTATTAGAAAGTTACATGAATAAATTGAAAGGTTTTGTTCCACAAAGGGAAAAACCTAAGTGTTCTATGGAAGAGGGGTATATATCATATGATTCTTTATATTATAATAACAAGTACATCAAGCAGATTGACAGCACACTAGGTGCGATCATTTGGGATGAAGAAAGGGATGAATACAAAAGAGAAGAGGAGCTTCTCCAAGAGAATGGAAGGAGGCACATGATAACGAGTAAATGACTTATAATTTCTCAAAATTCTACATAGTAACTATTCACACTGAACTTCAGATTAATGAAAATTTTGATCTCATACATATTATATATGTTGGTCTGATCTCATCAGCAAATTTAAAAATTGAAGTCATCAACAAATTCATTCTTAGAATATGGAAGCGACACAACCATGGGTTACATTGTACGAGAAAAAGAGGAGGAAATGGGATAGTGAAAGGAAATAATTCAAACAGTTAAATGGTAGAAGCATGCCTTATCCCAATCATTTAAAAGAAAATATTCCTCTATGGAAGTTTTTTGTAGAATCATAATCCAGATTGTCCACAGTTTCAATTTCATCCTGTCGACGTTTCAAACCCCAAAGGGGGTCCATCATCAGGACAAATCAGAAAGATAGAAGAAGATGAAATATTTATTGAGAGAAAGAGCTAAGGATCAAGATATAAATAAACGAGGAACCCTAATATAAGAGCCGACACATGATTTCTTAA